>VZTL01007982.1:0-38152 GCA_013400535.1 Scopus umbretta
AGGGGCTAAACCACAACAGGCAGTGACATGAGGTAGCTCTGTTCCCTTCATGATGACGCTGAAACAATTCATGAATAGTAAGAGCTATACTTAACATCCACAGGCTCCAGAGACTAATCTAATGAATGAATTCCTCTTTTTGCCTGAGTAGGTGTGGGTCTGTTGTTGTGAATAAATTTTGCTCATAGCTTCAGCCCTACCTTATCCTTGTAGCCCCCAGTGAATCATCCTGTCAAATTACTGGCTTGTATTACACAATGTTTTTGTTGCACCCAGATAGCAGTAGGGATTGTCAAATATCATAGGCTAATCTTACACCAAATTCTCGCTCTGGCATTTATTTTATTTGCTCAATAAATGTAAAGTGCCATTAGAATTGCGTGGAGGAAGGAATGTCAAGGAGAGTGCTGTCACAAGCATCACTTAAAAGTGACAAGCAAAACTGACAATTTTCATGAAAACTGAAATTTTGACCAAGTCTAGCTGAAGTTATTTTCCAAATTGTTATTTTATCTACATTTAAACCTGTGTTCTCTACCAAGTGTTTCAAAAATTTGGTGGAGAATGAGATTCTTCACTGTGGTAACCTCTGTGAACTCAAGTTTCACACTTCATGGCTGTAGTACACTTGGAGGGTATGTTAGTATGCAGAGGTGTGAAAAATTTTGCATGCTTATCCTTTAAAATTTGTCAATGGTCTGTACATTATTGGATATTACTGTTTCTAAACATTCCTTTGGAGCAAATCTGATACTGCTGGGTGGTTTCTGGTAAGCAAAGGAGAATACTGCAATCCAAATTTTTAAACAGTGATGTTTCTGTCATCATCTGCTCTGCTACAGGTGAAATAGCACTGGCTATGGGCTGTTTCTCAGGGGCTGCCATTTTCACTGCCTGAGGGCTGTGGAGATGGACAGCTGTCAGTCCAGCCTGTTTCACTAGTAGTAAATCATCCCATGAAGGAAGGGTGTTTTAACATAAGTTCCTCAAATGCATAGAGTGGCTTGCTCACATGTGTTTTTGGGACATGTCCTAGGCCCTACAGGTGAATGGATAGAAGAGCTCACTGAAAAGCCGCAGCATGTGACCGTGACAGTGTTAAGCTCCACTACTGCGCTGACATCCTGGACAGCATCACAAGAGAGTGGCAGCAACAGCACCATCGTGTCCGTGGTCTCCCTGACCTGTCAGAAGCAAAAGGAAAGTCAAAGGCTTGAAAAACACTACTGCACAGAGGTAAGGGGCAAAAGCTGGAGGCTTTTCAAATACAGAAGAAAATTGCTAATCATCCTGCTGTTTGGGATCATCGTGCCCAAGGGCCCTATCAAGCTCAGGGCTGTAGAGCACAGCAGTAGGTTCTCCCCTCTGCAATCTAAAGGGACATGGCTGATGAAGAGTGGAGGGGAGAGCACGGCATACAGGAATGACAGTATGCAGTAAACCAGATTAGTTTTTAAATTTTATTTCTGCTGGACTGACTGTGGTCAGTCCTTTGTTCGTGCTTGTGAGTTATGTTGTACCATTCGAGACATTTTTATGGCAGTAGGCAAAATGGTGCCATACCATAATTACATTTAGGCATATGCTGTAATCCGTTTGTATTAAGAAAAATGCTCATGTGCATGATTATCATCAAACTAGCATAAATTCTTTCTTAGATTTCCTACATATGAATACAGAACCTGACTCTAAACTGCCTGGAAGTTTAGAGGTGATCAGAAGTCAGCTTTTCATCCATAAAAAAAGATGTCAGTCCTGGGAAGTAAATGATAATCCAGACCACGTGTGATTTGGATGGACAACGATTCTTTAGGGCAGCTGTATGGGATGTGTTTATAATGATCAAGAATCCTGAACCCCCAAATATGGCAGTTTTCTGTTTACTTGAAACCCCTAGTGAGTGCAACCCCACGTCAGATCCTGTGGCTATGATGGATCAGTGGTATGTGGCTTCAGTTAGAAAGAGGTTTTAGCCCCCATCTCAGTTACCTTACCGAGATGCTGATAAGGCCATTTTCTGAGCAGTGCCACAACTTCTGTCTGGCTCCCTAAACATGTGTGACAGAGGAGTCTGCAAAGGACTGCAGTGCTGCCCTGTTGCACCCTCAGCTTCCCCATGGGAATGGAAGGAGACCGCTAACACTCCCCATAAATCTTCATCTCCTTCAGCTTTGTGATTAACCCTGCAAGTTAATTAATACAGGGAGTCTGCATCCTTTAAAAATGTCTTTTAAAATGAATTTTTGTCAAAATGTTGTCAGTTTTATTCCAAGACTATCCATGAATTTGGAAGTGTCTTTAGATAACAATTTGAGAACTGGTGTCAGAATCAGCTTGTAATCTCCTTGCGTTATTTTCTTTTCATTTATTAAAAGTGCAGTCATTACATCAGGAAGCAAAACAATACAGTACGTGATTATAAGCCAAAGGTAGCAAGTGTATATACATATATGATTAAAGAAATAATACAAGATTCATAAGTCAAAAACAAGTAACTAAAGCTAATCCATGAACAAACAAGGTGTCTGTAAAAGTAAATGTGTGTTTATTGCGAGTAGGTAGAACGGTCGAAATACAGCTGTTTCTTTTTGTCATTACAAATATTTGTACCACCTCTCATCAAATTTTGTCAGCTTATTATACCTCGAATTATTAACGTCTGTTGGTTTGAATTCTCTTTGGCAAGCTGAAAAGGGCAAAATTCAGTGCAGAGTTCTATGTATTTCTACCATTGTGCATGATTTAAAAATGACTTAGCTTTCCAAAGCAGCTGTTAAAGACAAATTCCCTTCCTCACTAAATCTGTGCTGGCACTGATGTAGTCACATGCATCTCAATAAAACACCAGTGCAAATGTGGCTGTGATACAGACTTTGGAAAGGTTGCAAAGAAAATATTAGTAGGAAATATCAGCCTGCATTCTAGAAGGGGTGCGTGAAGTCCTTTTCTCAAAGCTACTGTGTGCATTTGTTAGCTGGCTCTTTAGGAGGTAAGACTTTTCATATTGATCAGACCAAGAATCACCTGGTCAGGCATTCTGCCTCCAGCTCTGACCGACACCTGGTGTGCCCCAGCAGAAATTTTAATGGTTATGTTTCAAACTGAAAAGAAAAATCACAAGGTTCCTTGGTCAGGTTTTGTAGTGCTGTGCAGGAGAGGTGAAAGAGAGTAATTCCTCTCTGATTTCACCATGCAGTCATTTAACACTTGCATTCAGAAGACAGCTTTCCCATAACGCTGCCTTCAGCTCACATAGCAGCAGATGAATCAGATGGCCAATGAAAAACTTCAGGCTTTTATTGAGAACAGACTGTCTAAATACTCCAGCCTGAATAATATCACCTGAATATGAATAGAGCAGCCTGAATATTTCAATAAACTTTGACAGTAGGAGAGAGTGGGTCTGCAGTGTGACAGCTGACCTTCCACAGCAAGGCAAGTGTGATTCTCTGAGTCAGACCATTTGTCAAGCCAGTCCTGATCATTTTCAACTGTTTTGCCATTTTGGGCTTAATGAATGGAGTTTTAGCTGCTGATGCCAATGTCTTCAGAATCCTGCCTTTTGTAACTGGATTATTTCATGTACAGTTCTCATTATTCTTTTAATTAACCAAGTAAGGACCTCATATCTGATGTATTCCCCTCCTATTAGGTGAATTCAAGCAGCAGCCTCATTGAAAATCTTGTTCCTGGTGCCCAGTACCAAGTTGTGGTTTACTTACGGAAAGGACCATTGGTTGGACCGCCTTCTGATCCTGTTACATTTTCCATTGGTGACCCCTGCATCTACTGTTTGATATGTGTTTTGTTTTGTTTTTAAATATGTGTAGTGTATCCATTAAGCCCTAGAGCCCATGAAGGAGTAAAAAAATGTCATGTTGGTTATTTCAAATGTAATGAACACTTATTGATAATATTTTTCTTGCATTGTCTAGCCTATTACTGAGGTGGGGAAACTACTCTTTCAGTGGAAGATAGATATTTCACATTTAGATGTTAAGTTATTACCAGACCTAAGTAGAGAGCAATTATGGTCAAGATTCATGCAGAGTGGGCCCCGTGGAAAGAACCATCTTCACCCTGGAACACCTGAATATATGTTTGGCTCTAGCAGTGCTCATGGTCTACATCATTTAGGGTGGGAGTCATCTCACTTAGGTGTAGCCGGCCTGAGCTGCAGGTGGTCTGTGGTTCATGGAGAGATGTGGGCACTTCCTAGAGGTTATTATTTCCCACTGACTCATTAAATGTATGGGACTGCTGTTAAGACATTTGTTGCAAACATGCTTTATGAAGGATGTAATGTGGCCCGGTCCGAAGGCCACAATGCTAAGAGTCAGGAGAGCTGGCTTGTCTCCTATGGTACTACATGATCATCACCAAATTCAGTTGTGAAGGCTTTGATTTTCTTGAGCTTAATGGTGGATCTTGATGTTCTCTGCTTTGAGATTTGAGGGTAAGAAGAACCCTCCGAGATTAACATTTTCAAGAATGTGGTTTTATGGCCAACAGGCAGAGCTGCTGCCCCCATGCCTGTAATTCAGAATTCCACCAGGCTCCTAAATAAAGAGTCGTTATTTTAATTACTATCTTAATTGTATCTCAAGGATAAAATTCAGTATCTTTTAGTTTCAGTATAATTTATTTTGTTAAGGTTACCACTTTACCACTTTAAGAGAAAGGGTGCAAAGAAGAGAAAGGGCAAAGAGGAAGAGTTTCAATGTGTAGAGTTATATTTGCAGAGAAACATTTAGCGAGTCACCCAGCTTCTCCTTTCGACAAATAGTCTGCTTTGAGTGAGAGCAAGTGGTTGAAAGCTAGAGTCCTTCCGTTTTTTTTCATTTTGCTGCTTCTCTGTAACGTAGGGAAGAAAGTGAAACTGAAAATAACCAAAGTTAACCGTTAAGAATGGAATCCTTAAATGAAAGAAAACATGTGGACTAGTGAATATGATGAAAGCCTTTTCATTCTAGGCAATCTCTTTATATATTTTCATAAATTGGGGCTGAACAAAAATTTGAAAAGACAATATGGTGTATTTCAGTAAAGGAAAAAAATAGTAACTAAAAAAATATATATATTTTGTTAGCTCTATCATTTGACAATTTTTATGAATGCTTTTGATTTTCTTTCTTACTATAGTTACTTCAGAAATCTGCAAAATTCTGTTTTCACTTGGGAAAGTAAAATCATGTATTCCCAAACTAAATAAGTTCCTTCATTATCTCCACTTTTGTGTGGTCTCACAACAACAAAAGATTCTTACTAAATTCAAAATGGCAATCAGTCTCTAAACAAAACATCTCCTAGGTTTCTTGTTATAAAGGGGATGTTTTTATGGAGTAAAACAACAGTTGTATAAGTTTTCATTTCATAACAGGATATTGAATTTGATATTAAAATAGTAGAATTGCAAATCAAAATGTTCTGTGTAATGATCAGTGGTGGTTAATGAAGAATGAAACTGAAACAAGATAAAATATAGTTTAAAAAATTTTCAATTCTCCCCATGTTTAGCCTAAGCCTCATTTTCACTGGATGAGTGTTAACACTTTAGAGAAAGAAAAGATGTGATAAATGATTTATGAAAGGAAAGACAATCATGCGCTAACATGGGCTGAAGCAATTTGAGTGCCGTTCTTGGCTCTGACCCGGCATGCAATAGCTGGCTCTGAAACCCTTGCCAATGTTAGCAAAGGACTTATTTAAGTAGCCTCAGTTAAGTCATGAAGAATAATTGCTTTCCAGACAAGTAAGGGTTGCAGAAGTTGACACTTATGTGACATTTTTCAAATCACTTAACTTCTCTTTCTCAGTGTCATCATCTGTGAGGCAAGAATAGCAATACATGACAGTACCTTTAGGTTCCCCAGAGAAGGAGGGATAGACATAAAAACTGTTCTTTCTTGTAGTCTTCATATTCCAAAGTGTTATGGCTTTTGATGCTTTTGTTTTTGAGCAACCTGAAATATCTTCTAAGTATCCTGATTTTCAAAGTAGAATGGAACCCTCCACTTATGAAAAATCAAGCGCTCTACTTTATCTCAAGCTAAGCAGCCAACACAAAGTAATGTGTAGTCATTTCTGAAAAAGTAGACATAACAAACTGGAGAACAAATGTTGAAAAAATGGTATTTGACTGCTTGTGACAAGGAAGCTCTTGGGAATTAAAGTCAGGAACAAATCAGAAATTGGTAGACCTTGGTTAAGAAAAGGCATTGTTTTAAAATAAAGTGTAACTGCTAACACACACATTACTAACCACAATTTCTGGTTTATAGTGCCTACTGGAATAAAGGATCTGACGCTTTACCCTCTGGGACCTACTGCTGTGGTTCTGAGCTGGAACAGACCTTTCCTTGGGGTGTTCAGGAAATATGTTGTAGAAATGTTTTACTTCAACCCATCAACAATGACCTCTGAGTGGACAACCTACTATGAAATAGCAGCAACAGTCTCCTTAACTGCCTCCGTGGTAAAGTGACCATTACTGACTATTGCTTTCCCATGCCTGTGTGGCCCTGGCACCTTGTGACATTTCTTTGCCCAACCTTTCCCCCATGACAATGTATATATGCCTTTAAGCCTGGCACATTTTTCCAGGCAAAGCAGAGAAAATGGCCAGGATGCTAGAGGCCTTTTGTGATCTAAAGTAAGGGAATGCCAGCTGAACCATGCTAAATTTTAAGCAGAGCGATGAGATAGGAGGTGAGCCTTTTTTGTTGACAAATGGGCATGTTCAACAAGTCCAGAGGCAGCTTCAGTTTGTGGGTCAGTTTGTCAGTCAAGGCTTTACAATTTCCACCATCTACTCAAGGGGAGTAGTCCAAAGCCTTATCTACATTATTAATATTGATAATATGGATTTGGGGCTTGCAGGCTAGTCTTGCAGTGTGCCATCTGGAAGGCTTAGCTGCAGAGATGCTTTTGTGAATATAGCCTTCATGTTTCTGAAGCTACAAAGACTTATGCCAGGGTTTCAGTTAGGTGGAAACTGGTCTCTAGAAGAACACACGCACGCATGCACACACACATCTTTGCAGAAATAAAGTGAAATTTTTCTCTTCCTTTCCATTATTTCCAAGAGAAGGTCAACAGATTTTATTCAGACTCTGCTGTAGCACAAGACAGCAAGCAATTTTAGCTGAAATTAGTTTTCAGAAAGTTATGAGTATGCAAAAAGGATAGCAATAACTTTTGCTGCTTGTGAGAGCCACAGTGATTTACCGTAATTGATTTGCATAATACCATTCATGGAGTCATTTTGGCTGCAGCAGCTTAACTGTAATTTGGCACGTGACTGTAAATCTAGCACATAAATCTCCAGGGAAATTAAAAAAAAAACAACTTACCAAATGAGTAATTAATATCTTGTAATCATGACTCAGCACAATTAGATTAATACCCGAGTGATCCGAGTCATCTTAGAAGTAATGCCGTCTTCCAGAGTTAATGTAGTTCATTAGAAAATGAGATGATATTGTCCCTTACTGTTGCAAATCCTGTTCAAGGAAGCCAAGTTGGAATTCCTTTGTGTGAATTTCAGCCTGAAATGTGACAGTGCTATATCCCAGCTAAAGCGAGCGCTTCTTAAAGAATAATTTTGAAGAGTAAGCCAGAATTAGAAAAAGGGTGTGTCCCTGTTCTTCTATTATGTTATTTAACATACAGGTAGGTATTCGTGAACTTTTGTTTGGGTTTTCTAGTGGTGCTCCAGAATCCCACAATGTCCCACAAGTTTCCCTATTATCTCCTGACATCCCCGAGTGGTGTATTCTGGAGCAACAGTGTCAAGCCCAGTGAAAAGACAGGGGAATCAAAAATCAAGCTATCTGACAGCTTAGATCAAAAACTATTTCCTGAAGGTTATCACTGGATGAGAACCTTTGGAACTGAATTTGCAATTTCACTCTCTTTATTTGCTTCTTTCATTTTGTGCTCTGCATCTTATTTTAAAGTTACTTTAAAGTTATCAAGGCAATGTTGGTATTTTAAATATTACACCAGGGGCATGTCAGAAGTCCAAGCATCTTCAAGGTTTTGGTGTTAATTGGATACAATTTTTTCTAAAAAGCATAAACAGAATAGTCCACAAACCCTATATCAGGATTGTCTTCTAGTATCTGGGAAAAAAAAAGAGGACACTGCAAACAGCAGAGATCTGTAAAAATAGCAGTTCCTAATTTGTTGAAAATGTTTATTATTTCCAATTTACTTTTATTTTGCATTTTAAAAATATCACGAGGCTTTTCATTTAAACATAAAATTAAATATTTCAAGTGTTTAGCGCTGTTGATGAAAGTGTTTGAATTTTAACTTAAATATTACATATGATATAAAATTTATTGCATTTTATACTTCATTTATATCTCATTTGTATTTATATATGTAATTTATGTCTCATAAGTAATTTATGTTTCATTCATATTTCATTTATAATAAATGATAATACAAAGTGAAATACACTTTGAAAATTGGAAAAAATAAGTCTTTTGAAGTGACAGTATCTGAGTCAAAAACATTGTTTCTAATTTAGCCTCAAACCCTATTTAGTCAAAATAGAAAAGACTACATTTTCCAGTTACATATTCTGCCTTCATCAAATCTGAATGTTATGATGGAAGATGGCTCCATAGGAATCATTCTCACTGCCCTGGAAATCAATGAGAGGTTCCTGTGGAGAGTAGGACCTGGGGCCATGTGCATGCGGATAAGAGCAAAGCCACCGCAATTGTGTTTGCTCTCATTGCACAGATTTTTGAATAAATTGAAATCCCAAAGTACAGAGGTTTCCACTGGAGTAAAGAGTGGGAGCTCAGTAAAATAGTCATGTGTGTGGACACTAGATTTATAAATATTGTTGTACTTTATAAGCCACACTTCATGCCGGTGAATTTTCTCCTGAGCTGGAGTTTTTCTTTTGTCACTTTACAGAGAATAGCCAACCTGCTGCCTGCTTGGTATTACAATTTCCGGGTCACCATGGTGACTTGGGGGGACCCAGAGCTGAGCTGCTGTGACAGCTCCACCATCAGCTTCATAACAGGTAAGCAGCCACCTGAAAAGACCGTGGAAATGCTCCAGGGAGCAGAAGTGCTGAGAACGTCTGACTTAGATGTTGCATTTCACCTGCACATACTTGCACGTTAGGGTGTTTAACAGCTAAGTGGGGTTTTTTGGGTTATGTTGGGTGGGTTTTTTTGGGTTTTTTTCCAATTGGAAAGCTCTGAGGACTGCTCTAAATGAATACATATAATTTTCCTAGACAAAGCACAGTGTTTGATTACTCTGTTCCAGTCCTCTCCATCAGTTGAATGCATGGCTCCAGTGAGGGCCGGTGTTCCTGCTTGTCTTTTATGACGCTGTATGTTTTACACATTGAGAAGTTAATGGGTAAATAAACAATCCGAATTCTTAGGTTTGGTAATATTATGACACATTTTTATGTATATTTTCAATGTTTCCAAATGCTTTTTCTTCCTTTTTCCCCCTCCCAGTAATCCACAGGTCACACCATCACTGCACCTTAGCTAACATGGAGTAGAGTTACGTACTCTTGGGCAGAGTGAGGCAGGTATTATGTTTGGTAGCTCATTATTCTTGTCCTCTAGTTTTGCCTTTTCTGCTGGGTGTTTTTTACTTGCTCACAGTAAGGAGAGAAGGGTGCTCCTGTGATTAAGGCATTGCACCTATGCTGGGTAGATTGGCCTTGGGAAACTGTGTGGTCCTTTCAAGTCATTCGTAATCTGGATTCTCCACTGAAGTAAGTTGATGTAAGCACATGGATTGCCCTCTACCATCTGGGACCAGCCTTGCATTTAACACATTCTGTTGTCTCTTGTCAGATACTTTGGGTTTGAATCTTCAATGTGTCAAATAGATTAGCCGTAGAGGGAAGAGCATACAAGAGGTCCTGTTAGTGCCTTGTCACGTATTCCTAGGATCCTGGCTAGTTAAGTCAAATTTCCCTATTGAATTATTTTGCTTTTATGCACTATTGTTTAGTTCACCTTGCAGAAGGTGTTTGAAAGTAAATAATTCAGATGCACCATGAAGAGGGAATAAAGTATGACTTGCTCTTCTTTTCTAGATGTAAATATTAAATTATGAGAAAAATCAGCCTACAAGGTCCCAGCCACTCCATCCAAACCAGATACTAGCTTAGTCCCAATTTTTTTTTTTTTTTTTTTTTTTTTGTGAGAGGCTAAAAGGATTTATCTGAGAAAGGAACTGAATAAGACCCATTTGCAATGATGATTAATATAGTGCCTGTGCTCAACAGAGCCACAACAGAAAAATTATTAGTGGGTTTAAGTCCTAGCTCCACTGAAGTCAGCAGAAACCCTCCCATCCTGAGATATCTGATCCCAAGCTACACTGACAACAAATTCTGGTGCTTCTCCAGCATATCAGAAACTCATAGTACCGACCAGGGCCCCATCAAGGGTCCCCAGGGACATTCATTGTCCTTTGGCATCAATCAACTTTTCTGTAGCACTATAAGGAAGCAATTTTCCAGCTGGTTGGTTGCTGTATGAGGGGAGAAATGTCTTTTCCAACTGATTTGGGTGCCAGGTTCAGTGTTTTAGAGTGGAAATGTTCCAGTGGGGCCCTCAAGCTTCAATATTGTGTCTCCAGAAACCTGCAGCAGAAATTAGGGAGATTAAGGTTGTTATAAAATATAAACTGTCATCAGGATCGGTCTGGGTCACTGTATGGGTAAAGTAAAGACTGTTACTGCTATTACATGAAAAATGGATCAACTCCTTCACTAGCAGATGTAGACAAAAATCAGAAATTGGTGAATCTCTTAGATAATGTCATCCATTTATGATTGGCAAAACCTCTCTTTAAAATGTCATCTGGTCTTAAGTGAAAATATCCAGAAAGTATCCAACTGGGAAGTTGTACCAATGTTTAATTCCTCCTCTTATCAAACATTTACCCTTTGCTTCTGATCTGAATTTTTTTAGTTTTAATATTTAGACCATAATTCTTGTTACACTTTTCTCTTATTGATTGAAGAGACACAAAGCTTTTTTTCCCCTCTCTGTACAGAATTTAGTTTCACTCTTTTCTGTTGATAAATTGCTTCCATTGAACTCTTCAGGTGCTCTCACAGTAAGGCATCTTTTCATGTTACGTTTTTCCCCCTGCTCGGCCTCTCTAATTTTTACTGTCTTTATCAAAGTACGTGAAGAATGTAAGTGTAATACCTGCCTGCTGAATACTCCTACAGAGGCAAAATCAACTCTATTCAATGCTCTCCTGTTTGTGCATCTAGATGATTGCATTTTCTATGGCATCACACTGGAGGTCTGTGTTGATTTGCTTCTATTCTGTGGCTTCTGACTCCTTCCTAGGGTAGCTGCTTTCTAGAATTTATCATCTGGGAAGTGTTGTCTGCGTGCCTTTTTCCTAAAGACTCAACTTTTGCACCTGGCATTTTTGAAATACATTTTGTTTGAACAAGCCTAGTGTAGGGGCCAATAAATCAAATCACAGCCCTGTCCACATCCTCTACTCCTCTGCCAGTTGCCATGTTACTTGCATGGTTCATCAGTGGTGCTTTTACTTTCAGAGTATTGATGAAAATGTTGAACGGCAATGAGCTGGATCATAGCATTTTAAGGGAAGAGTCCTAACAAAGAAATCTGATTTGATCAAATTACAAGATCTTATCAATAGATGGTCACCATTGAATGTCAGCATTAAATACACTCCTGTCCTCTGATTACCTTATTACTTGAAATGTCTGCAGGTTTGAAATGTTTGTCCCCAGTAGGTGCTGCCTTTTCACTCTTCCAAGTTACCAGGGGACAGCAGAGTTCTTTACCACCCTCAGCCTCTTTCTTCCCAGAGAAGGAACAGATGGTTTTATTTTATTTGGTCCCTTTTGCCATTATTCTGAACAACACTACCTCCCCTGCACAGGTTGCCAGGAATTAAAACAAAAAACAAAACTAAATACCCCCCCCCCCTCCCAATTTTAAAATACTAAATAGAAGGTTTTGTAGTCTTCTTGACAGTACACCATCTGTCAATGCTTCTGTGTATAACTGGAAAGCTAACCTCTGCACCTGGAACATAAGCTTGAATTTTTAAAACAAAGCAGAAGGATCATCTGGTAGTTTGGGACCACACCTGGCAGCAGGCTCAGGGTAGACAAACCATTTCCCTAACACAGGATCCCACTGCTCCTGTGGAGTCTATAGCTAGTCTGGGGCTTTTCTGAACTGCAGTACCTGGAACAAAAAGGGTATTAGAAGAGACCAGATGATGCATAGCTCTCTCCCATGACAACTGGTCAGATGTCCCCAAGAGAATGGGGGAGATTTGGGGGATCCCAAAGACTTATCGGAAGCAGCATTTGTTCTCTTGGGCTCCCGCAGCAACAGTTGCACGCTGTTGTTTTAACTCAGGGGGAGATTGTGGAGCTGCCAGTGTTGCTGTGGTGACTAATGAGTTTTTAATGCCACCTGCTGTAAACAGCTGGATTTAAAGCAATCATAAGCAAGGGCACTTTAGACCACCAACATTTTCTTTCACAGTGAGAATGCTTTTAGCTCTGGAGAAGCAAAATAAGTAAGAAAGGCAGACTGCTGGTGTTGGTGAGTACTACCACATCTGTCATTGTGAAGCTGCTGTCTGTTGGTCCTGGGGATGCTTTCAGCTCTCACTTCGGGCCAGGTCAGCAATGGGATGTAACTTCCTCCAGCCTCTCTGTGCCACTAAGCTCCCAGTGGAATACGGTGCTAGGGGAATCAATCATGCAAGCTCTTGCCTTTAGTCTCATTTCACATATCCTGGACATGTGTTGCCAGATACCTAAAGTAAACAGCTGTGCGAACATTAAAAGGGAAAGCATGTCATCAATATTTAGGTATAGGAGGAAATTATAATTAGTGTGTAAGACTAATGCCAGTCATGACTTTAAATTGCAAGGAATACACAATCCTTGTAGGGATGGACTGGGAACTCTAGAAATTAAAAGAAGTGTTACTTTAAAGATTTTATACTAAATAAGGTTACTTCCTCCCAACAGCATAAAAGAACATTTTCAAGATTAATTTGAGAGGCTAGTCTTTCTAAACATTTCTAAATGGCTCTAAATTGCCCGTGCTTTGTATTTGCTGCCTTCCTCAGCGATTACTTCAGTAAATCTGTTCTCTAACGAATGTCTCGATGCAAAAGTCATAGAAGCCTTTGCGAAAGCAGCAGTGACATCTTGTGGCCCCTTCAGACAGACCTGAGCTCCAAGTCCATCCTGAGTTTCATCTTGGCTGCTGGCACCCACAGCTGTGCTGGCATCCAGGGCTCTGGTGGTGGGAAGGGTCCTCTAGCCGGGCAGCAGCTGCCTTTGCACAAACACACTGGACTCAATGAGCCTTGTGCAGAGGAAGGTCAATCAGTCCATATCCTTTTCCCTAAGGTGCTCCTAAAGAATCTGCCAAGTACGCAGATTTGTATATTTCCCTGTTTTATCCAGGTTATCCCACTGATAGCCCTTTGAGTTGGGATTATGATCTTTACCAGTCACTGACTTTCACTTTTGGATCTCCACTCGATTTTAACTTAAATCCTACCTGGGGACCCGCACCTCCAGATTAGACAATCAAGATGAGCTGATCAGCTATACTCCCTTTGCAATTAATAGAGAGGCTCCTCCAGGAGGTAATTCTCTTACTTATCTCAAATACCTATTTTAGGAGGAGTTACTCTGGAGGTTGCTATCTTTTCTCTTGGGCTGCATAGGGAGCCAGCACCTTGCTGGCAGCTCCAGTGCAAGATAAGCCATCGGACAGGTTGACGGGGCTGCGGAGGGGCAGTCTGAGCTGTGCCACACAGGGGACAGCACCAGGCAGGAGCTGGGTGTGTGGAGGAGCAGGAGGGACAACAGCTGCTTCAACTAATACCTATTAATGTATCTACCATATGCCTGTAGACTAGACCCTTGGTGCTTAGATGGCTGTCAGCTGATGGCTGCCTTCTGTGGTGGTGGGATTTTCCCCTGGGAACAAAGGTGGCCATAACTTTTCATGCAAAAAGATGTTCTTTGGAAAACTGCGGGTTTTGGGCTTTTCCTCCTAGGAATACGCAAGCTTAGTGAAGATATTTTTTCATATGAAAAAGCTATCCAAATTAATCAATGTGACAATTCTTATTTACTTCTCACTGTCACTTCTTTGTAACACAGTGAAGCAATCGCTGAGGCTTTTAACTGGACTTTTTTTTTTAAACTATTTGTAAATGTTGACTCAAAAAATGGTTTATATCAGCCAATAGCTTCATGTTTTTTTCTTTCAAACTAAAATAATGCAAACAAAAGTATGTTTTTGTTCCAGATATCCTCCAGGTTAAATGCTGGTTTTCGTTTCTTTTAGCAAGCACTCAGGTGCAGATGCTTTTACTAATATGTTTCTTCTATCTTTATGATACTCTCTTCCCAGCAGTGTCCTCTGGCAGAAGTATATTACTGGACTTGGTAATCAACTGTGTTAGACCCTGTCTGTAATATGTTTGCCTTCTTCCTTCAGCACCAGTGGCACCTGAGATTACCTCCATAGAATATTACAACCACCTTTTGTACGTCACCTGGACCTATGGAGGAGATGGTACTGACCTTTCTCATTCCAGGATGCTGCATTGGATGGTGATTGCAGAAGGAAAGAAAAAAATCAAGAAGAGTGTAAGTAAGAGTGGGGAAGGTGTCGGTCATGTCTCTGTTTTTTTTTTTTTTTTTTGCTGAGTTGATAGCTTCGAATTAAAAAGTTTAAGCAAGTTGATTAAGATTGGTAGAAACCTATTCAGTTAGAGTTATTTCAAAGAGTCAGCATGCACTTCCACTTGAGTCCAAAGGCTCAAGCTCTCAAAACAGCAAATGGACAAAATGGTTCTATGGTGATCCAGCACAAGTGTTGATAATTTAGGTGAGAATTTAAAAATAGATTATTAAACTTCTGAGCTGCAGACAATAAAACGTAAGGAGTATTTTTGAGTGAACAGATATGGTCCTTTCGATTTCTATTTAACAATAACCAGACTACACTACTAGCTGAGGTTTTTTTGGTACATTCAGGCCAGGTACTATCACTTCCCATTTTCTGACTTTATCAAACAGATGTCCTTATAAATTATGTGGTTTTTATTTTCTGTTTAAATACAAGTTCCACTAACTGATGGGATGAGGATTTCACCGAGAATGTATACACTTCTTAGAAAACTTGCCAGCTATTAAGATGTGTTCTTGGCACATTCTCTTGAACAGTTTGAGCATATTTAAAAATCACTTAGAAAAAGAAATCTGGCTTTTCCAGCTATGGATTACAGTCATGCTGCTGCAGGGTACTGAGACGCATGTTAAAGCTGAAGCAAGAGACCAGCCCCTGGACACAGAGTGAGAAGCGTTTGAAATATCAGTGGAGCACTGCGGCGCAGGAATGGATACAGCCAGCAGCATAGCTTCATAGAGGCTGTGGCCAGTCACTGTCTTCTACATCACTATTGATCTTTTAGTCATTGACAGGGAGAAAGTGTCTGTTTTTTTTCAAGGGAAACGTTTCCCTTCTACAGCTGGAGACTCAGCAGATGCTGAATTGGAAGTGGATTTTCAGCATAAGCACAAATTCATCAATTTTTATTTGGATTTATGTGGAACACCCTAGTTTTCATTGGATTCCTAGTGGCTGCCAGAGTGCACTTGTCTGGAGCTTGTTGCAGCATGAATCTAATTACATGTTTAGTAGAACTGCTCGAAAACATGACATTTCTGAACTGCAAGGAACTTCCAATATTTGGATCCTTGTTTCAAACAAGGAAGAAAATTCCACTATTTTTTTCACCCAAATAAAGTATTCTAACAATTGAAATTTCAAAAATTTTGCTCTGACATATCTCCCTTCCTTCCAAAAGTCTTTTTCTCTGTCAGTTTATTATTCTTCCAGGAAAAAAAATTAAATTCTATGCTACTGGTTCTGATAAAAAATATTTGAGTAAGAAATTCTTAGATTGAATAAATATAGAATACAGTCAACACTGAATATGAAATAAATTAAAATTAATGTTGAATATTTGATTAAACAACGGATTAAAAATAGAGGGTATCTACAAATAAAACTTGAAAGATGTCTTTAGGAGTATTTCTCTCTATTTTATTTTCAGGACAAGAGAACCCAGCAAGTATTCTTTAAGAAATTCCTGCAACAGCCTGTTTATAGCTAACTCTTATAGAACTGCTCATATTTGTAAATGTGGGCACCTGCTTGCTGGCTGCAGGGTGTACCTCTTCTGCTAAGCTCTGTTAGTCACTTTCAGAGATTGTTTCCTTTTAAAAATCATATTAAATGGTACTCTCTTTATCTGATTTACTAAGATCGTTAAGATTGTTATTAAGGTTGTTATTCTTGTAGAATTATTAAAATAAATAAGTAAAATAATCAAGTAATGATGACTTTTTCTTCCTGCTTTTTGAATACTTCCCAAGACTCTGAAGAAGTTGGTCAGTTTTTAGACAAGTGACCAAAATAATGTGCATAGCCCTGTTGGTCTTTATTCAGAACTGTCTATCCCTCTTGGAACTGAAAGCTTCAGCCCAAAAATTAAGTGACTATGAAAACGAGCATAAGATTCCTGATTGTGCCCTTTGTAGATAGTCTACAAGTGCTCTGAAAACAGTCTGTTGCAGTATCTGAGTTCTGCATCTTTCCCCCCGACCTTGGAGAAATGGGGATCTTACCCCTAAAATAATAGGAAGAAGTTATTCACAGTCTTTTGAAGCTCAGCTCAGTTTTGGATCATATCTGGTTTCAAACTTGCAGATGACTGAAGTCAGGCCCTGAGATCTATTGTCAAGTCAACACATCTCCAGGTAGGTGTTAGACTTGCCCAGCTGGATTTATTTTGCAGGTTCTTAGGATACATAAAGGCTTGCCTTATATTGTGTCTTTTGTGCTCTTCTTAGAGATATCTGATTTAAATTCCTCTAACATTGCAATGGACTCAAATCCATGGTTTGGTCAGCATTTTGCACAACTCAAAAAATCTAGATGCAAGAGTACTCTCATTGCTATGAGGGAGAGTTTTTTTATTCCTTACATTTTCACTGGTCATACAGAAAATGTGGCCTAAGATTGTCTTCTCTCTGCATTGTGATATTCTGCCAAGCATTATGGCTTTCCACAGTTGGTGTCAGTGGGAACTGGTTCATGTAACAAGCCTAGAGTATGCAGAAGACATCTGCTGTGATGCACAGAACTTTCTTTGTAGTATACTAAGTGGCCAGATTACTTCTACAAGAAGGATATCTGGTTTGGGTCATATTTAACAGGTGCTGTCTATAATTATTGCAGGTAACACGCAATGTGATGACTGCAGTACTGAGCTTGCCTCCGGGGGACATTTACAACCTTTCAGTGACTGCTTGTACTGAAAGAGGCAGCAATACTTCCCTGTCCCAGCTTGTGAAATTGGGTAAGAAATGCTTGTTTGTGAATTACAAACTCACTCCTCTCATGTGACTATAAAAGTAACTGTCAGCAGGTTCAGCATCTTCCTCATTTCAGTGTTATGCACCTGTGACAGCATTTCTTTTGCAAAGCTGTAATTTTCACCTCACCTTGCTGTGAAGATTGTCTCATCTCTGTATGTGAAGCTACTACTAAGATAGTGTTACTCAAGAGGAGCGAGAGTGGCAGAAGCTGACTGTAAGTGGGAGAGTGGAAATTGCTTAATGCTTCGCTGGGAGAACAGCTCTGCTCCGTATGTGCTTTCCTAAGGTCTTGAACATGGGCAGGTTTTGGGAGCAGCAATTCAGGCTTCACAGCTGAACTTTTCAATACAAAGCAGAACCTGCTTTGGTTTTGACAAGGCTACTTCTGGGTCTACACTCTGCCACCTGTTCTTGTTTCCCATCTCCTCTCCTCTCTCTCTGGACATCTCCTTAGTTTTCCAACACCAAAAATGTACCCTTAAATAGAAATCAACGTACTCTTTACAAAAACAATCAGATTCATGGTTGTGGAACCCAGCATCATTCTAAGGGAAGTATGTGTAATCTACTCAAAGAAATAAAAAAAGACTTAAGAACTTCATCCTTTAGGTAGGTCTTTAAAATATAAATTTCTGCCCTACATCTTTCTTTACCCATGAGGAAGACTGGACACTACACCACTGTACCTTAAGAGATTTTACTTCATTTTTGCACACTCATAGAATTATGGAGCCCTAGGTACATCAAGCTTTGAAATTTTGAAGTGTGCCTAACTGCTTTTACAGGCATTAACTCCACTGTGAAGGTGGGTAAAGAAGAGTTAGTAATTTCAAACTGGATTATCTTCTCTACATGCATAATAAACCTTTTGTGGGTCACAGTGAAAGAAGTGAATTTAAAGCGCTCCATGATTTCTAATTGAATTAGAGGTCTTCAAGCAGTCATTGTCTCTTCGTCTTTCTCAATAGCTCTTAATCAAATCTCTTAAACAGTGCTTGGGCAAGCAGTACAGCCACAAGAATCTGAAGTTCTTCCAGGACTTTTCACCAAAGGGAATATTTGAAAGATGCAGACAAATTCCATGAATTTTCCCTCTCCTGCACAAGTCCTGTCCACTGTTTTCCCCATGCCTTGTGTGGCACTCTGTGCACAGTTAGGTGCATGTGTTCATTCCCAGGACTGAGTGGGTGGATGTCCGAGGGTGAGTATATCCCCTCACTACCATTGTACAAATATATTACGGGGGGTATTTCAAAATATCAGTTAGCTTTCTCTTTCAGACAGGTCCATTAGGGCCATGTATTATTCAGGTTGTACACCCTGCAGCCTAGTGGTATCTTCCTGTTCTTTGCTCATGGACAGACAGGCTCTTACTGAACTGGAATAGTTATTTTGCTCTTGCTCTTTCATTGACATCAAAGAGAAGGTGGAATTAATTCTTTTTTGATAAATCACTTAGAGACTTCTGGTTGTTGGTTTGTTGTGGTTGGGTTTTTTTTCTTTACGCTGTTTGAACTTTGGGTAGACAATAGTTAGGATATTTTACCAGAAGTTTTCCTTCTCTCTGTTTCTGAGGGAGCAATGGGAGTTGTAATTAGCAGTAGTGGAAACTGACTCTAAGTGATAGACAACTCAGCACTTGGCAGTCACTTAAGCATTCCTGCCAAATGTTCTTTCCTCCATGATGTTTGCTTCATCCTGGCAACTTTCCACTTGCAGAAAAAATCAAGCCATTCGCTGGAGGCAAAAGGAGGATTTGCTTGGGATGATGCCCAAATACAAAACTCATATTTTAATTGAGGCCATTTTTTTACCTGGAGTGAGGGATGGAATGTGTTTCTGAATCCAAGAGCAGATATATGGGTATAATTAAGGGAGAGGGACGCTTTCCTATGTAGTTCTGGGACAACATGTGCACTGCATTCCCCATCACACAGAAGAAGCCACGTGAATATGCCTTAGTCCCTACCCTGCTCTCTGCAATGCTCTCCCTAATGCCAATATATTCTTGGCAGCCTCTAACCCTAGAACACTGATCTGATTGTCTGAGGACCAGATATGTCTCCAATATGTCTATAACCACTTGAGCAAGTCCTTTGTGCCAAGTTTTTGTGGTGGATCTTACACATCACATCAAGGGTCCCATGACAGCATCTCACAGAATGAGAAGAACAAATTATTTGTGAAGGGAAAAAATAAGAGCAAAATATTGTTATACATAGTACATTGCATGTAGCGAGTCAGGATCCTGGAATCAGGTGACTGTTTGAGAATGACAACTTTCATTAAACATCCTTAGATCAGAAAACATGAAAACTCTGGAGAACAGCTTGGAAATGTACAACCCTAACTTTGCACTCTCTGAAGGCAAACCAAAGTGGCCCAGGGTGCCTGAAGCATTGAAAGCTAGCAATTGCTGGTACCTGTTGTATGAGCTCTTCAGGATGAAAATCAGGATCAAGCCTTGGTCTTTAAATAATCTCGGGAAAAAAAGTGCCTCTTGTCTTCATACCATGTCTAGGCTCTTTGCTCATCTCCCTGTTCCTCACGGTTTCCCCTCCTGTTCTTCTGTGCTTTCCATACTCCATGTTCTTTCATGTGGGTTTGCAGAGAGGGGTGGCCTCCACCGGATGTCACTGTGGCCTCCCACGGGCTGCTGCCTGCCCTGTCACAGGGGTCTGTGGGCAGGGAAGTGGCCCTGGAGGGGACAGCCAAGGCCACCTCACGCAGGGACAGGAATGCTGGGTGCAGATCTTCATCCATGTTTCACAGTATCTCTGATGCCATCTCTCCCAGGAGGGAGACCCCCAACAGTCCTCCTACCACAGGGCTGTCTCCTTCTTGTGATGAAGAATCGCAGTCCTTTGTGTATGTTTGCCTGTTTCCAGTTCATCTGGCACAACGGCAATGAAAATTAAAGCAATAAATTGAAGACCCCAGAAATCTGGACCTCTGCATTCAGTGAGGAGACAAAACTCCTGCAGCTAACGGAAATGAGTGCAGAATTCATGGCCTTTACATGTTAGCCTAGGGAAAAAAAAACAGACTACTTTTTTTTTTTTTTTGAACTGTTAATTGACTTAATATTTCCTCAGCTACAATTAAATTAACTTAGACAGCCTTCGCTTGTGGGAAGCTGCTTCTTTATCATCTCCTGGGGCAGGCCTTGTGAAGGAAAGCTTTCTCAGGCCGAAAGTGTTGCTAATAGGTGGACAACCATCTTCTCCCAAAAAAGCTTCTGTTAACATCGCTCTATTAATAGAATCTATTAATAGATCATCCTCAGACAAGGGCTCTGCTGAAAAGGGAAGTAATTATCCAACTGTCCAAATAGAGAACAGTTTAAATAGAGAAGAAAAACCAACACACTTCATCATCTTCCTATTTTACAGTGGTAGTTTATCGTCATGAGAGGCAGGGCTTTACATTGGCAGGCTTTATCTGAAGAAAATGAAGGATAGAAGGGCATCAGGCATTGCTTTCATTTTTGTTCGAGGCTTCCTCTTCTCAGTTGTCTAGAAACTTAACGGTAAGCTTAATGAAAGGTGATTTTCTCTTAACCAGAACCAGCCCCTCCAAAGTCGCTCTTTGCTGTCAACAAGACTCAGACCTCTGTGACTCTGCTGTGGGTGGAAGAAGGAGTGGCTGATTTCTTTGAAGTCTACTGCCAGCAGGCTGGATCTGGTCAGGAAACAAAAGTCCAGGTATGTAAACATCTCTTCTTTGGTTTCCACTCTTCATCTCTGAAACTGAGATTCAGCCTTGCATCTCTCTGGTTTGTTGTCTGCTGCTGAACAATGATGTGTAAAGCCCAATGACATTTTATGCTCAGCATATAGGTTAGAGCATTTAACCACATGTGGGAAGGTGGTTCAGAACTAAACCTTTAAAAGGTAAACTACTAAAGAATTTCAAATACTAAAATATTTCATTATTTTCCAATATTAAAAATAAGCCTTTGTCTTATTGATGAGATTATAACTAGTTGGACAGAAGCTATGTGCATCCAACAGGGTGTCAGTTTGGCTAGTCATGAAAATGGCTCCAATATACAGTGCAGACCCTGAAAGACCACAAAACTAAGGGAATGTCAATGGGCAGGAAGGGAAAAATGGTCAGGTAGCTTAATAAGGAATAGGGAAAATAGACATATCTATATGCCATGAGATGAGATCTCTTATGCAGCATTTAATTATTTGTGGCTTACTTTATTGCTGGTTTTGAGAACTGTTAGCTGAAGTTCAGGAGGACCTTCACTGCTATTCAAAGAATACCCTTACGCTACAAATGTGGCTGTTCCTCATGTATTGTGTCTCTTAGGATATTTCCTTCAGGACCCACCTTCTCAGCCTCACAAATGAACCTCCTTTTCTCTCTGTCCAGTTAGGTACCTGTGCTCAGAGGCCACCTGAATATCGGAGTGTTTAGACTGGTAATGTTGTTCAGTGAAGGACAGAGCAGTAATAGTTTTAATTCTTTGACATTCAATGCTGTGCAACATATGAGGCTTACTTCATTTTTTAGCTGATGGTATCGTGAATCACTGCGATTACATGCCATAAAACATCATTCTTTCATGTCAGCTGTCACACATTATAGGGAATCATGCAGAAAAAAGTAAAAAATCACCCACTCAGACCACTGATAATCCCAAAAAGAGACATATATGCTCTTTAATCCTATGGAAGACCAGTCTGAATTATTTAATTACTGAATTACTTCTTTTTAAATTGAGAAAGACACTAACTAAAAGGAGAAAAAAATGTTTAAATGCACTTTAATCTTTTGGATAGTTTGGATTCCACATCTAGATTCCTGCATTTTCACAGTGAATAGCTGAAGATCATGAAGTCATTATCCACTTAGCAGAGATTCAAAATAATGTTGTGATCAGGCAAGGAAATTATTGCAGGATTTTCAGGTTTGGTGCAGAGCAGATCTGTTTTAAGAACATCAGAAAAAGACTGCTCCATTTGGCAGGAGCTTTAGTGGGTGTCTCGTTTGTTGACGTGAATGCCTGGCACAGGAAATGCACTGAGATTGTCAGCTCACCTCTCGTTAGATTCGTTACTCTCTTTTCCGTCTCTATGGAAAGAGGGGAAGCACTCCTTTTTGAACTGTAAAAAGGGATGCTTTCCCATTAGACTGGTGAAAATTCTTGACTTGTGATTTTCCATGCTAATTACATGAACATTTTTGTCCCTTTCCTCTATTTTAAAATCAGCAAAATGAAAATCAGCAGCTTTCCAGGTTTGAACATCTTGGGTTTTTCTTGACTAATTTAAATTTCCCAGAGGGGAAAATGGAAAACATCCAACGAAGTTCAACTGCCAAACTGCGGCCCCTCCTTTCAGCTCAGGGAATAAAAATCCCCTCCATTACACTCATGTAAATGTGATTTCATCTATGTAACATACCTCACAATTGCACTGCAATGGGAACCCTTGCTAGTCTAGAAGGAGCCCATGAATGATAATAGGCCCCCACAAAAATCCAGTGCTCAGGACTTGTTACAGCATCTTGCACTCCCCATCTGGAGTGAGTTCATTTATAAAATTTCTCTTTGTTCCCTTTCTAAACTACTGTCTCAGTGACCCTATTTTTCTATCCATCCTTGGTTCTGCTGGAGAGTACAGAAAAGTTTCTGATGACCTTGAGGAGCTATATATTTAAGTCAATGCATGTGTTGTATTTGTTTTCCTTTGCCATATAAGCACTTATGAAACACAAAATTGTTTACCAGGACATAGTATAAAGATATTATGTAAAGAGTTTCTACTACCTAGAAAAACTGAGGTGTGGGATACCCAATCATGTTTATCACTCTAGCTTTGTTTTTCACCTTCGCCACGTGAAAGGCTCATAGCTCTTCACATCCAGAGGAACTGCCTCAGAGGCAGAGATGACACATATTCATACAAGGGTGTGGAGATTGTGACTACCTTGGCCACACTTTGAATAAAAATAACTTTATTTTCCTCCTACCTGTATGGCTTAGTAACCAGAGTTCATGAGCTCTGTCCACCTCTGGGGATGTCCTGGGGGTCTCAGTGCCTTCCCCCACCATGCATGTGCCTGACCAGCCCCCTACAAGGCACCCTCTGCCCTCCCCAAGGAGCTCTGGGGCTCCCTGGGGTGCTCTGGGCTGTTCCTGCTGCTTTTTTCACCCCTACTCCTCTCCCCTCTTCTGCCAGGCTACCTGCCTATTTTCAAGGGCAGGCCCTGGTCACCTTTGCTGAGTTTCAAAGTGCTGGTTTCTTTCACCACATCTGACTTTACCTCATCAAATATATGAGTGGAGAGGGGAGCACTGATTTGTGCTCTTGCATTTACAGGAGACAAACATCTGTGTATTTTTCCCCATGTCCGCAGGAACCTGTCACGGTCTCTTCACACGTGGTGACCATTTCCAGCCTAACCCCTGCCACTTCCTACAACTGCAGTGTGACCACCTTCAGCCACAATAGCCCGAGCATCCCCACTTTCATTGCAGTTTCCACCATGGGTAAGCAGCACTTCCCTGTTTTCTTCTTCCTCCTCCAGCTACAACATATGTTTCTCCTTGCTTTCTAAAACTGTTCTCAGTAATACTGGCCCCAGGGGTTGTTTGTATCAAGGAAAGGCTGCCAGATGTGGATGGGATGGGGAAGTAGCTCTAAAACGTTCTTAGAAAAATCCCCACTGGGGAGGGTTGACTTGGAAAAATATAAACTAGAGGCTCAGTTGTCTTCTGGTTTTTAGAAATCAGGGACCTAGATTGTGGTGTCAAGGGTGAACATCAGGGTACTGCTTGATGACATTTATGGAGAAAAATGTCTTCTCAGCCAAGCCCAAAATAGAGGGGAGTCACTTTTATAAGCTGCTAAGGCAAAAAATTGCTTTCTGCTTTCAGTGAAGAAGTGGCAATAGGGTGAAAGAGAAGGAGAAGGGCAACTGCAGGAGTTTGAGCAGTCACACCTCCTGCTGGAGGCTCCCTGAGCATGTTGTGAAGCTTGGCTCTGTACTGACTCTGAAGAAAGAATATTGGTGTTGAATTGCCCAGAGACTTGGAATTTTTAAAATCTCCCCTTCAGAATCATTAGTTTCACCCCTGCTTAGTTAGGGAGTTGTGTAGCTTTAGTCACTGGTCCTATACATCATGCACCACTCCATGCTGGAGTTGAGTGTCTGATACATAGCTTAAAAATCTACATGATTTTTAATCTAAAAAATGCCTATCTAGACAACTGTGGATGTACAGTTATTCTGAGCAAGTAAAGTAGAGAGGGTTTCTTATATAATGAGCAGAACAAGGTATCTGGCCTCATAGTATTACAGTCGATAAGCATGGAATATAGAACAAAAATAAATCAAGGTTTTGTTATTAAGAGTTGATTCCAGCTCTCATTTAAAACATAATATTTTATTAAAATTTATTTGCCAAAGTAATTCAAATCAATTTCAACCCAGTTTATTACAGAGCCTCAGCCTATTATTTTGCTTTTGGGTCAGAAAAGGTATCGATTATTGTTGAAAAACAATTTCAGGGTTAAAATGTGCTTTGGAGACATAGATGTTGATGACTATCTGTATTTTATATTTCCTTCACCTTTTTCTCTTGTGTTTTTCTCTTGTGTCAGTTAAAAAGGAAAAAAAAAATCAGTACATGCCAAAGTTTAACAAAATGCCAGAATGAAGTAATTTCCCCACAGAAATTTTGTAAGAGCAATAACTAGTCAAAACCTCTCTTTATCTCTAGTGGTAGATTTTTCTCTCTGTAACACTCCAGGCTGAATGAGATCAGTTCAGAAAAAGAACACTATCAACATTCAGGGGAAAAAAAAACCCAAAACTGTCAGTGCTTCTGAATCGAATAACCAAGAGTCCTTGTTTGTATGTACAGTCACTGAGATGAATCCCAACGTAGTGGTAATCTCTGTGTTAGCCATCCTAAGTATCCTTCTGATTGGACTGTTGCTGGTGACTCTTGTTGTACTCAGGAGAAAACATCTACAAATGGCCAGGTGAGTCCAGATTTATGCTAATTCCAAAAATTTCAAACAACAAACACACCGTGACAATAGTTGCAGTTGAGGATGCTTGTGTGCATGGTGCTATTCGAGATGGTTGTGAACAGGATACCTTCAAAATAGTTGTCTTGTTGCTGTTTAGGAATAGCATGTCTTCTCCCTCTGTATACTTTCATTCTTGACCTGAGTTATAAGCCTCAGCTTTCATTTTGAGCTCTCATTCTGAGCTTTGTAAGACTGGGTCTATAAGAAGAGGATCACTTATTACAAGAGGATTGTGTCAGGAACCTAAAAGATAATTGGGATCTGAGGCAACTGGGCATGAGCAGGACATCAAGATGCTTTGCAAGTCTTTCATATGGTTTGGAACAGGAGATTTTCCATATCAACAGATAAGATGGTTTGTTCATAGGGTCCAGGATGCTGCATTTCAGAGGCCATGTTAAGGCCTGAGCCCTGGCAGCCAAACCCCTAGGACAAGGGAGGATGGGCCCAGGGACCTGAGAGTCTCTCTCTAGAGCATTTGCCAGTCTGCCCCCAAATCCTGGTCTTCCAGTTGTCCAGATTCTGCATTCATATGGGCTTCCTTCCTATGGGAACTGTGGCATGGGAAAGAGCATATGGGCTCACCTAGATTTTGTCTTTTTATGCAGTTAGGATGTAGCTAAATATACACTGAAACCCACAAATCCAGAAGGGATCTCAGGTCTTGTGGTTCACCTATAACATTAATGATCTCAATTTGTTGTGTCATACAGATGAAGGGAAAAATTATCTTGTAGGAGTAAACCTTTTTTTACAGATCCTGTGGTTCCTGCAGCTGTGCACCAATCATTTGTACCTGAATATTGAAATTTAATTTCCTTTTCCTGGCGGTCTTACCCGCAACATTTCACTTTAATGTGGGTTATGTTATGGCCCAAGTGAACTGTGGAAGTTTCTCCAAACCCTCGATATATGTGGTTCACCTCCTGTTTTTGGAAGTGTCTGGAGTCTTCATCCTTTTATAATCTATGTAATATATTTTATATTTATTTACTGTCGTGTGTCAAGAAAGGAAATGATTTCATGTAAAAAAGCTTATGTGAAGAATCTTTGCACTTGGCTATCTAGCAGACACTGCATTTTGTGTCATGGCTTGGCTATATATTCTACGCAACAGTTGACCGCATCACACATATATTGCAGGCTATCTCTTTTGGCTAACAGTACATGGTTTGTTCCTTTTACACATAACTGGCTCTGTGAAAATCCCAGCTAAATTCAGTCCTTTCCCTATTTAATTACTGTGCAGGCAGCCCAAAGCTTTTTCTTTTTCTCTTCATCACTGCTTCTAGCCACAGAAGATAAAAACCCCAGAAGGAAATTAAAAAAGTAAATCCAGTAAGAAGCTGCAAGCAATTTTTTTTTTTAAAGTCAAGGAATCAAAAATAGTCAAGTCAGTTTATCATTTGTAGCTGAAAATAATGGAGTGGTGATAAATTCACTGGAATGTTATTCAGGAAATTCAGGTTTTTTCCACAATTATTTTGTGAACTCAAAATTACCATGATCCTGTCAAATGGAGACAATTATACATCTTCTCCTTAGAGTTGGGACAGTGAATATCTAGTATAGAAAGGTAAATATTTACCATGTGTACTGAGGTCAAGAACTAGTACCGGTGCCAGACTATAGAATGCCCAAATCTGGACAGAAGATGAGGTCATTTGAGATCTTTATCAGCAACTTCTCCCTTGTTTCACTCTTTTTAAGCATTATTAGGAAACCTGACCTCAGGTGGTGTTGAACATTTATTAATTTTGGATGACTATGTTAAGGGATTTCGGTTGTGTTTATCACAGATTATCTCAGACCTAGTCACAGATGTGAGGGTTCAGCACTTCTCTGCAACTCCAAGAGTTTTCTGTTAAATCAATGTCATTGCAAGCCTTGTAGATCCAAAAATGGTAACTTCATATCCAATGGTCTTCCTGAAACAGGGAGTGCGGGGCTGGAACCTTTGTCAATTTTGCATCTTTAGAGAGAGACGGAAAGCTTCCCTATAATTGGTGAGTGTTTGAAGCAAAGCTTTTAATTACGTTCTTTTTCCCCATCTCTGCTTTTTGCAAATATGATCTTTAAACTTAAGTGCTTATTTTTCATGTCATCACTGTCCCTTTGTAAGATAAAATTACTCTTAGTATTTTATTAGTAGCTTTTTATTAAAATACTATTAGTATTTTATTAGTAGTACTCTCTTACTATTTATTTAAATTAGTATTTTATTTCTTGAATGTTGACTCAAGACTATGCATTCTGTCACCTGCTGTTTTTAGTAGAGAATGATGTATGTACATGTCAACCAATTCGAATAGGTGTTTTTTGGGAGAATATTTTTTTTTCTTTCTTTTACTGACTTATTTCCTAAAATAACACAAGTGTAGAAACTTGATCTATAAATCCATTAGCACTTCCATAGAGATATATTTACATCCAGGAGTAAGCTTGCCTGTTAGACGACCAATGAGGAACTGTCTTCATGCAGTGCCATTATTTAATTTTTCCTTGCATTGCAAGACAAGGACAAGCCAACTCAAATACTTACTGTAACTTAATGTTCAGTGCTGTTAAAAAGACTCAAAAAAACACCCCCGTATTCTTGGTAGTCTAGAAAACTGCCTACAAGAGTAGCAGCCACTGACTAGAGACTTCAAATCATCACTGACACGATCAGCCAAAGAGAAGTATTTGAACAGAGGAAGTCTGTAGGATTAGCTTTTATAGAAGCAAAAGGGCTCTGATTGCTACCCAGCTGGCACCAGTGTGGTCATTTCCATTCCTGTTTTGATAATCAAATGGGTGCTAATGACTGACCCAAGGTTTACTGTTTTGTTATTAGCAAACTCTGCAAAAACCTCTTATCGTTCAAGGCCAGTTCAAACACAGATATTTAAAAGCATACTGTCAGCCCCTTTCCAGTATGTAGGAAGAAGAAAATATGCGCCTTGGTTTTACACCCATGGTCAGCTTTGTTGTCAGCCAAGAAGTTGGAATGAGGAGTTGGTGCACAGGGAACTGCTTCCATGATCTCATAAGACACAGCCTGCCAGCAAGGATGGGTTTAAATGGATCGACGCTGCACCACAAGCCTTTGGCTAATAAGCATGCTAACTGAACTAACAAGCCCAGCAAATCTTGTCAATACCTCACTGGGCTGCTAATTAACTGGATATTAAACAAGCTTCACTTGCTTGGTTTAGCTTTAATAGCAGCCAGCTGTATGCAGTACAAACTAATCTCGCTTTCAGCTTCTCTTGCTCGGACTATATTAATGGCAAAGAAGGCAGAAGATCAAACGCTTATGTTAATTAAATATCCAAGCTCAAATCAAATGATTAAACTAGCAACAGATGTTATTAAAACCATAAAAGGCTTTTTTTTTTTAATGGGAAGGGGGATTAATTAATAGGTTTGGATGTAAAAGTGACAGTTCTTGTTGCTTGATTTGGCATATGTGTATGTATGTGTGTGTATATATATGTGTATATGCATATATCTATGCATACATAAATTATGTTATAAAAATATAAATTGGGGAAAATATTCCTGCTTAATATCTCCACAAATTTTTGGTAACTAAGGGCAGTGTGCCCTAATCTTATGCTCCTGACTTCTCTGAGAGTTAGTAAAGATATCTTGTTTTGTGTGCCTTTGTTGTCTAATGTCAAGACCAGATTCACTGTCCATCCAGGCAGACGAATGGAAAATATGGCCCTAAAGAGAGGTAGAAGGATGAAGAAACCCATTTTGCTTGAGGTCATTCTGGGGATCTAGTAAGGGAGCTATGGGCATATCCACTGATTACTAAGGCAAGCTCAGCTCAGCGGAGTTTTCAGGATTTGAGCGATCTCTGCCTCTCTCTCTTTTAATTAAATAAAATTGTTCACCTGATCAGTAGGTGAAAGACTATATAATTCCAGGAAAACAATATTGTATTTATTGGGCAATTATGTATTTTTCATAAGTTGAATGATATCAGTTGTTTTAGATGACAGAGTTCCTAATGTGTGAACAATATAAGTAGGTCTGCAAGCACGTTAGCCTGTGGTTTGATAAAGTGTGGAAATTTCTCATGATGAGTTGACAACGAAAGAAGACCCAGGCTTGAATATTTCCTTCTGCCTATATAGGCAAGAGGAAGTAAAAATCTCACTTGGACTTTCCCAAAGGAAAGAGGAGTATTCTGGCAACATCATAATTTCTCTCTTCTAAGCCTCCTGAAAACCTCTCTGTGGCACCAGAGATCTGCTTATGCAAAATCAAATTTCATCCTCAGTCCAGTCCCATAGAAATCCTAACAATTGATAAGCCCTGATGCTGCAACCACTATGGCATATGATTAACTAGAAAGGGCTCTGGCTGACCCACACAATCCCTACCAACGCCTGGGGATGGTGCCCTGCAGAAACTGCGCTGCCCAGTTTTTCTTCAGCAGCAAAACTCATTAAAGCATAACTCGCAATTTTCACTGCATGGGCAGAAGTTTTCCACCACTGTTTGGAAGATTAAGGTCAGAGATGATTACATTTGATGTGATTTGCGTATCAGGGAAAACACAGCATCTACCAGCTTCACAGGAGCCAAGAGTACTGAAAAAGGAAATTTCGCTTTGTGGTTCCTCTTTAGAACAGATGTAGAAGGATGGTATTGTTTTTAGGACAGCAGATTTTTCTGATGGGGAAAAACATGCTAAGGGTGTATTTGGCAAAAAAAAAATCCAAAACAACAACCTGCTGCTGGGACAATTGTTTGTGTTTCATGAGTTTTTCATGTTTGCAAAGTACCTGTAGCCCACTCCACTAATAGGCAGAACAGGCCTGAATGGGTTCCTGGATTAATGCATAGCAGAATCCTGTAAACAGATTGCAAATACAGAAGTTTAGAATTATTTTTTACTCAAATTTCCTTTAACCACAATGAAACCTGCTGTGAATAGTTATTCATAGAAACCACAGTTAAAAGAAGTTCAAATAATGTTTTGCTGAAAACTTAGGAGAGAATTTAAAGCACTTAAGAACGGGACTCTGCAAAATGTTATATGGAAGTTTTTAGAAACCTGACTCTATAGAGGGCATTAAGAGATATTGGAATGATCTGAATTTATCTCTGACACAGATGTTCTGATATAAAGGGGATCACTTGCAGGAGCAAATGTGGGAGATTATCAGAGTTGTACATGGTAAAAACAAATTATGTCTGTCCTGAAATATCTCAAAACATCAGAAAATAGACTTAGCACCAGCTAAGTAATGGCCATGAACCTGTGGACAAAATTTTCAAACACATTTTACTTTCTGAAAGTCTGCCAGTTTATCAATTAACATTGATTTAGAATAACAAACCTGAATCAACACCATAAAACACATTTATTTTGATCATATAGAATTTTATGTTGGATAGCTGAAAATCCTTCATAGGGTATCAGGTTGAGGAGTAAAAATGCTATGGTTGCTAATGATAGTCTTATGAAGTAAGTAAGAGGAAGCATTTATGGGTTTAGCTGATTTTTAAAATAGAATTTGCTGATCTCCTGATTTCTGTTTGTCTTACTAACTCTCCTCACTTTTTCATCTTTATGTATGTTATTTATTAATGCTCACAGGCGTAGAAGTGTATTTGCTTTCCTAACTCTGCTACCCTCATGCCTTTGGACTGATTATCTTTTGGCATTTTATATTAATCCTTGGTAAGTGATTTACTTGTTTTTCCATATACAATGTGTAAACAGTGTTAATTTCTATTACATGAAAAATATGTGATACCTTTGTTTTCAAATGGGTCAAAGCTTTTGAAGATATAAATTCCTTGTACTACAACACGGAGTGGAGAGGATGTGGGTATCAAAGTATTTGCTACCCTGCTTCATCTAGTTTGTCTGTTTATGCTCCAACCCATTTTGGTATTAAAAACCTAATCTTATGGTGGTCATCATATTCATCTCATTGCTTCTTTTTGCAATTTTTGCCACTTCATTATAAGTCCTGGCTGCCTCTGTCCCAGTTATTCATCTGTTCATTGCCTGGCATTGCCTGCTGCTGCTGCTGCTTTTCTATTACTAAAATTGCTTGACCGTGCCCCTCCTGTTTGGTGTGTGATGTCAAATACCTTAGATTTAAAGGTACAGTTATGCTTTCCTGACATCAGTCAAAGTTTGCTTTTGGAAACAACAATTCGCTGAGAATCGATACAAACTAGCAGTCCCAAAGTGTAAAAATTGGGTCACTGTGTGCATGTCTGTGTGTGTCTCTGTGTGTATATATAATAGTTCAGGCTGTAAATAATTTATAAAGATTTAGTAAATGACTGATTGGTTTTTTTTTGAAAATACCTAACCAACAAAGACAACGGGTCTATTTAAAACCAGAACTGCTGTATAAACCATTTAACAAATAATTATAATTGACTATGATCAAAAAATGCTTAATTTATGTAAAAGAAACTTAAGTTCCTGATGGTCTTGAGTCCAAGGCATAGTGATTTACAAAAATGTGGTACTGAAGTTAAGATTTACTTTTGACCAGGTGTGTTGCCTGGTGTTACCATACAGCACCAAAGACCTGGCAGACAGTCATCGACATCTTCAGCATAAGGATTTCTGAGACTGGTTTTCCTTGGGTCACATTGGGTCTGTAGAGAAACCCATCTAAATTTTCAGTGGGGCCAGAAATGGGTGGGTTTATGTAAGTAAAGGAAGGTCCATTTCTCCTCCCGTGAAAATAAAAGCATGTTCTCCACACACACCCAGCTGAAAAGCAGATGGAAGTCTTCCACATCTCTCCAAGGCTAATTTTGTATTGACTTGTAACTTGTCTGACGTAAACTCAACTAATTATTGGAGTTGCACAGTGATGGAGGATCAGGCAAGCAGTTTATTATTGTGGAGGTCACACTAATATCTCTTAACTCTCTAATGGTCAAGAAGCCCAAGGTGGCCACTGTCAATGGCACTGCTGCAAAAATAGTTGTCATCTTCTTTTGCCCCTTTGCCTCTTTTTGTTTAATATGCATTAATGTGCATTAACTCACCTTTCTAGGTGTGTATCTTTCTTCAGAGGTTTCCTTTTCAATGAAGCTACCTAGTTTAGTCTAGATGATCAAGTTTAAAGGAGCTGAAGTTGAAGAAGATGAGATTAACCCCTCTCTTTGTATATTAATCTGTAAGGTAAATGGAAGAATAGTTGAAACACCAGCTAATGTTTCAAATGTCTTTGTTTTGCACACAAGTGGGTTTAAAACATTTATGAACATTCAAGAAACAATTGCAATGCTAAGAAACAAAGGCCTCTTGAGACTATCAAAGCACAAGAAATTGTTGCTGAGAAATGGATGTCAATCATTTGCTTTACTGCCTCTTGCAGTGTTCCTTGGAGAAGCGTTCTTAGAAGCATTCCCATCATAAACAGCATTTAGATATTTTTTTCTTTTGAAATGAATTCAAACATGCCTGACATTAAAAGGTTTACCACAGTCATAGGGGATAAGAAAAGATATGTGTTGAATAATTTAGGGAAATTAATTTTAAGATTTAGTTGGAAAAGTCTTTTAAGATGTAGAATAAATACTACTAGGCTATGTGTATAATACACATGAATGTACAAATACTATATAGATAGTATCTATATAGATAACATGGTAGGCTGAAGAGGCTTATAATATTTGCAAAATAAAGCTTTAGTGTAAGGCTGGTATTGCTATAGCTCTTGTTAACTCTGCAGGCAAAGCTCCACACCTGAATGAAAATGTACCTTGACAAGATAACAAAATTACTACATGTTGTGGCTGCTCCAAAAACTAAACTTTTTCTAAAACTTAATCTTGGAAAGAATTTTTTTTTTTTTAATTTCACTTCTGTACTTAGCAGGGTAGAAAAATAAAAATACTCTACTTTTTAATATTTCTTTCTGTATATTTTCATTGGTTTGAAATTAGAAGTTTTCACCTTTAATTTACTGATTATAGCTGTGACCCAAGTTATCTAGAAATCATTTTCATATCATCATGAAATTAAAAGTAGCATCATTATAATGTGATGAATGAACAGATATTGTTTAATGCCCAGAAAAAAAAATGACACTACTAAAATCCCTTCTGAGTGAGCAAGAATGTTTTTGTGCTCTGTAGCTGGTTTAACAGAGGGAATCAGTGTCTACAGAACTCTAGCCAAATTATTCCAGGGTACTCATTTTGTGCATTTAATCTGATTGATCACTTATCTTTTTTGTGGCAATAACAAAATGAACACTCACACTCCCTCCAAAAAATACGTGGTGATAGCGTAGTGCAGTTCTTAAGTCCTTATCTTATGGGTTATACTGCATAACACATTCATAAGCTTGCTCGCAACTGTCACTAGTGAATTATTTCACTTATAAATCATGTGAAGACAGTGTATTACATGACTGGCATAATTATCTCTAGCTGTGAAAAGTCAATTAAAATTATCTGAGGTTTAACCTTGAGTCCTGCTGAAGTCAGAAGGCTATTTGCCGTTGTCTTCATTGATCATCATAAGCAGATTATGAAATGGGTGAGAAATAGTGTTCAGGCCCTTTCTTTTTTCCTTCACCTTTCCTTGAATTTGCAAATGGTGGTCTTCTTCCTTTGCCCAACAGATGCTTCTCCTTCCCAGTTGCTCTCTAGTGTTGGCAACCAGTCTCCCAGTCTGCTAGAGCCAGGGCAGAGCAGCCCAGGAGGCACCATGGTGCCCTGTCCCCTCCAACGGCACAGCCCCCTGCCAGGCTTGGCTGGGCTGGGGATCTGGGGACTCAGCCCTAGCCCACCTGAAGCCAACGGTGCTGTTGGGTCAGGATTTGTAGAGGACCCATTGCTTGTGTTGGGCACAGGTTTTCCCTTTCACAAGTAGGTCATTCTCAGAGCCACAGAATGGAAAATGCATCCTGTTGGTGTCAATGGAAATTTTGCTATCAGCTTAAAAATGTCCAAGATATTATCACCAATCTCATCCTGAGTATGATGATATCCAGAAAACATACGTTCTTAAATTAGTACTAACTTTGAATAAAGACTATACAATAGTTTAATGAATGAAAAACACTTCTTTGTTTTTTACAGGAGTAAAAATGGATTAAAGAAGAGAAAGCTGACCAAGTATGTAACTTCTCTGATATTTAAAGAAATAAAAAAAATATATCACCTTAGACTAAACTTGCATTATGGATTACATGGTATAGGGGTATTGCAGTTACAGATATAGAAAACTTCTTGGTAAACATATCCTGAGAGAGATGTCTGAAAGGAGAAAACAAACAATAATTGTACAAAAGCAATTCTTTTCAACAGATAGGTTGTGGTAAATCAGCTCCTTACTGATAGAAAATTAGTCTTTGGGGAAAAGATCTATTAGCCAACTTAGTGATTCCAACAGAGCTTATCCGTAGTTAAAAATGACAAATGGTGAAAAACTGGGATGCCTTTGTTTATAGTGATATTCCCCTCTTGACAGGAGGCTCTCATTAAACTTGTTGCTAGAACATTAGATCATAAATGCTAACGAGTAAACAGGAGTAATTAAGTGGTGATAAGACAGGTTCCTTTGGGCATATTGCCTCAAAGTAAATGAAAAGATTACTACATACATGCTTCAGTAGCTTGTAAATTAGAGCATGATAATTAGGTGAGGGAAGCTGTTTACCTGTGTTTCCTTATTCAGAGCGTTAGCATAATTATTTCTCCGTTATGGTCAGAGGCTGTGTCTGTACTAACAGATACACCCTCACTTGGTGAAAAAGCATGTAGAATGATGGGAGTCACTAAATCAAGGCTAACGTACACCTGCTGAAGTTCTGCACTCTTTTATGTAGTTATATAATGCTTTTTTTAGCCACCATCTCTCTGTGAGGAGAATTTAACCTCTAACAACAAATGTGTATGCTTCTCAAAGGCAGAAGAGGAAGCAGTCATGGCAGTGGCATCCAGAATGCCATTTTAAGGGAATTTATTTTTGTGGACTTTCTAAAAAAAAATCAAAACCTAAATATGAAATCCATTTTTCTGCATGAAAAAAAGCTCAGATGAATTTTAAAAGTGTCTCTGCCAGATGTGAAAATATGTGAAAGCAACATTTTACGTGGCACAAGAGGCAACTTAAATGAAGCAACAGCTGCCCTGGTGCCAGAGGCATGCTGGTGGGGTGGTACTGGGAGTGGGTCTGCAATGGGGTGCTGGATTATTATTGCACTGCCACCTGTGCCTTGGGGTCATACCCACCTGCAAAAGCGGTTCAGGGGCTAGGGAATTGTAGGAAGGGTGTGTGGTCCATTCCCCTCACCTCAGACCAGTGCTTTCCCTCGGGTAGGACAACTCCAGTCCCCCCACCCCAGCCCATGGTGCTTACTAACATCAGCACCAGCAGCTGCAGCATTCAGCTGACCCAGGGGGATCAGCACCCCTCTCTCAGCCTCTCTTTCTGGTGCCATTAGGGTAGGATGCAGGTAATGAGCAATATGCCCACCATTTGGTGGCACTGAAACACAAATTTTTTTTTCCTCTTTATTGTTGCTTTCTAGCATTGCCAGTTGCAAATACATATTCATAACTTGATAGTATTCTGGGTGAAAACAGAAATAAAATGTAGTAAAAAAGTTGTGGGTTTGTTTTCCTTAATTTCTGTGTGTTTTTCTTTTAAAGCCCTGTCCAGTTGGATGATTTTGATGGCTACATCAAGGATATGGCCAAAGATTCAGATTATAAATTCTCTCTGCAATTTGAGGTAAATCTGTGGGTACTCTGTCCTCTCCTAGCTGCCATACCTAGATCAGCTTTTTCCAGATGTCAGAATTGTGTGGTGTGTTCCTGTGCTTTGTGTTGTTGGATGTGCGCTGTTGCTGGGTGGGTCAGCTTCACTTCAAGTTCAGCAGAATTTAAAGACAGGCCTTGATGTCATTAAAAACTACATTTAGTAAGCTGATTTAAGCAACTCATCACATTCAATCCAAGATAATTGTCAGACTGACACACTTCCTCTAAGTTTAGGACATGCTGGCAGCCTAAATTAGATTCAGGATTTTAATGCCTTTATTTTCTTTATTTAATGCCCTTAATTTGAGGGGCAGCACTGGAAGGAGAAGGTAATAAAAATCTCTTCAAGACCAAGGCGGTTTCTCTAAGACCAGTTCAGGTACATTCACTTATTTACCCAGAATTTGAAGTCAGTTTAGTAGTATAAAACCAAAAATCTCCTATCCTAGAGCTAGATTCCAAAGATTTAAACATGGAAAGGGAGTGGGGACGACTGTCAGGGTGTTACCACTATTCTGGGTGGCTGACGTGTTCCCTTTCTGCCAGTGGGAAGTCCTCTGATGCATCATATATTAGATGTAACTACTGAAGGTAACGACTAGAAAGACCTTCCAAGCATTCCCTGGTATCAAGATCAAAAGCCACTTGAGGACTTGAAGAAAGCCCTTTAAGTGGGGTGGATGACCACCACAGAATATCAACCCCTGGTTTGACACTATTTTGGCTAATTAAGTGGGGGTGGAGAGGAGCAGTCTGCAGTCACAGCCTTGGATGGCAGCCGTTTGTTGGCAGCATCAGCGGGAGAGACCACATCATTGCTCTCCAGCTGCTTGAAGGCAAACTCCGAGGCATCAGATAAGGAAAGTCAGTGGAATCCTGCTGTCAGTTTACAAAGTGATTTGTGAACATTTTTAGTCCGGTACCTGCCACAAATAATCACTTCACAAAGAATTCTTTTCTCAGCATTTGTGAGTTTGACCTTGTCATTTTTTTTCTGTTACCCCAGGAGCTAAAACTGATTGGGCTTGACATACCCCACTTTGCTGCTGATCTTCCCATGAATCGTTGTAAAAATCGCTACACAAATATCTTGCCATGTAAGTATGATACATACAGAGTCCTGACAAAGTCCCACGACAGGGAAAGAAGGGTTTTAATAAGAGAACTGGAGAATGAGGGCGGATTTTCTGACTGATAAAAGCCTGTTCTAAAACCTGCCCTTAAAGAGAACCACGCAATAGATGGGTTTTGGTAGCTTCAAAGAGACATAGCTTTCTAGGGATGTTTATCGAGACAGGAGTTTGGAGGCGAGAAACACAAAGTTGTTTCTGCTACTGAGTAGTGTTACTATATTTTTCTTACAATTTTAATGAAACTTAAAAGAGCCCAAAGGGATGGCATTTGGAGGGTGTATTTTGCAGAACAGTAATGATGATGCAACTACATACTATTTACTGAAGCAAATGTTGCTCTCTGTCAGTAAATATCAGCATTCTCTATTTTTTAATAGATTTCTTCAGGTTTTATAGTATTCATTTTCATTTTGCCCAGTTGGAGATGAGTGCCATGTTTGAGAGCCAAATTATTTTTTCTTCCTTTTATAGATGATTTTAGTCGTGTACGGTTAGTTTCAATGAATGAAGAAGAGGGATCTGACTACATTAATGCCAACTACATTCCTGTGAGTAAAGAGACTTGGTCAGTGTAAAGAACAGCACAGCAGTCAGAGTGTGCCACCTGCAAATAACATCTCTTGGAAGCTCATTCATGTTCTCAGCATCCCTTCAGCTTCCAGTATTTTGCCTGCAGGGAACTGTACTTTTCACCAGCCATCGAAAAAAATTAACCCACCCAC
>VZTL01007982.1:38179-76093 GCA_013400535.1 Scopus umbretta
CCCCCCACCCCCCCCAAAAAAAAAAAAAACCAAACAAAACCCAACCCAAAACCAAGAAAAAAGGAGTGTGGGGAGATTTTTGGCAAATTTTGCCACAGTAGCACTGGTTGAGCTCTGTGCGAATCTTTGTGAAACCTAGACTGGACTGGTAGAGAAATGAGTAGGAAATGTTAAGTGGCCCAGTGGTTTTTTAAGACAGCCAGGAAAAACATAAGAAAATTTAAAGACATTTTTCCATGTTTCTACAGCACATGGAAAAAGGATTAAGCCAGACACTCCACAACTGACAAAATGCACACAGCCCAGATGGTGCGTGGAGGGAGCTTCTGCTTTCTGCCTCATCTCTGGTGCTCCTAGTGTGCCTCTGTCTGCCTGGCCTAGAGCAGCCGTTTACCAGGGACTAGCACCCGGAGTTTTAGGATAATTAAAGTATACGCCGACCTGTAGTCAAACAGTTTGACACTGGGGGTGGGCTAAAACCTCATCAGCTCTTTCTATTCTTGCCTGAGCTTGTGCAGTTGCTTCGGCTTATCCCTGCCACTGCCACAAAGGTTTGTCCCTCTGTTATCCCTCTCCTTGCTGTGGCTCAGTGTAAACTGTGTTAGGGAGAGCAATGTCCACTGGGTTGCTCTGCATGGAGAGGAGGCAGGACACTACAGCATCCATTTCAAAAAGACCTTTCACTTGGGGACCATAGACAGATGAGCATTTCTGCACCCTTGCCTTGAACAGAAGACAGAGCTGGCCCCGACTAGCTAGAGAGAGCTGAGGTAGTTTTATAGAAAAGGGAGGATCCCTCAGATGAGTCGGTGAAACCACCACTCCTTTGCCACAGTGTCGTTGTCCATGCATGTACTGCTGAGCACGTTGCCTGTACTTTGTTCGTTTGTGTCAAGAGCATGAACCTAAACACTCAAGCTGTAAGTGCCTGAGCTTGCAGTGAATCAAGAAAGAAAAATATTCCAGCGTTCAAAAGCATCACTCACAACTCGGGAAACTTCTGTGACATGGGGTTATGGATAATAGGATTTTATGTAGTGGTCCTTTTTGGATTGCTCAGTTCTGCTTTTTATCGTTTACATCTCTTTAGTTCCACTTACAGCATAATGCTGACCATAGAAACTGGGACAGACATATCATCTTAATTCTTGGCTTTTCCTGATGATTGTTTCTCCACTGAGTACCTGCCTCCAAACACAGATACTAGTGGTGATCTGTCTGTGATAATAGAGATTTGACGCTTAGCTCAGACATAGCCCATGCAGACAAAAAAAGAGCAAATTCCGTGTAGTGCAAGAACTCAGATAGAGCTGAATTCTAGAGAGGTCTGGAGGAAGCCATTTATGGAAAGTGCTTCCAAATCACTAATATTTTTACAATCCACATACTGTGGTGGCACAGAAATTGCCCAATTTATATGGGGTCATGCTGTGTGTTGGATGTATCTTTTGCTCTTATTAGGAATATCAAATAACTTTCCAAATGCGGCTTTGGTGATACAATCCCAGCAAGTATGGTTATAACCGATCCCAAAATGGCCATTCTGTGAATCTTTTATTATAGTCTTTATAATGTTTTTTTTGCTTTTGGAGAAGGGAAGGAGTCTTTCCAACTAAAAGCATGTTGATAGGGGTAGAAGAAGGAATACATGGATATAAAGCATCTGAGCTTCAATAAAACATGGCAATGATAATCTGTTAAGGGTGTTGACTCAGCATGCTCTCTATTATTTCAAGCAGAATTCTAATTAACATTTTACTAATTTATGTCCTTATGATATAAATATGTGCATATAATCCTGTTCATTGCTACCTTCCATTTACATCAGTGACGGAAAATCACCACAGGCATTGTTTGGGATGAGCAGGCTAAGCGTCTGTAATTGTTCTTTATGTCTATAACTAAACAAACCCTTAAATTATGAAATCTGGAAGAAGCCGGAACTTTGATTTAGGGTTCTTATTACTTGTTTTTTTAATGTTGCTTTTCTTGCTCTCTGGGCGAAGGATTTGTATAGTAACAGTTTCAATTTCTGTCCTTCATTCTAGATTGCTTACACTTTGGGAGCATCAAAAACTGGCAAAAGTTGTAATCTCAAAATAAATACAAAAAATTATGAAGTAGTTTCTTTAAATTAGAAATCACTTTTAAAAGTACAAATTGAACTTGAGCAAGCTAAAATATACATATGCCAGAGAAAAAGATGTGTTCTGAAGCAGTAATCATGTTGGTAAACAGCACCTGTCTTTGTTTCTTAGGGTTATAATTCACCCCAGGAATACATTGCAACCCAAGGACCACTGCCAGAAACTAGGAATGATTTTTGGAAGATGGTTCTCCAGCAAAAATCTCAAATTATTGTTATGCTCACTCAGTGTAATGAGAAAAGAAGGGTATGTAACAAAATCTTGCATGTAGTAGAAAAGAAGCTATTCTGAAAACATATTTATTTTCTGGTGAGAGAATTTCTTTGCATTGTTTTCTGATCATGAGGCAGCATCATAACCAGACCTGGAATGACACTTCATTCACTTATGGCAGGCATTTTAGGATGATTAAGGGACTGGAGCATCTTTCGAATAAGGAAAGGCTGAGAGAGCTGGGACTCTTCAACCTGGAAAAGAGAAGGCTCAGGGGATCTTGTTGCTGTGTATAAATGCCTGATGGGAGGGAATGGAGACAAGGGAGCCCTCAGTGGTGCCCAGTGCCAGGACAAGAGGCAATGGGCACAAATTAAAACACATTAAATTCTATCTGAAATCAGGAGACACTTTTTTACTGTGAGGGTGACTGAGCACAGGCACAGGTTGCCCAAAGGTTGTGGAGTCTCCATCTTTGGAGATTTTCAAAAGCCATCTGGACGTGGTCCTTAGCAGCCTGCTGTAGGTGGCCCTGCTTGAGCAGGGGGTGTTGGACAAGATGACCTCCAGAGGTCCTTTCTGACCTCAACCATTCTGTGATTCTGCGCTTTTAATTTTAAATAATAATAAAATACAAGTATTATGCTTTACATTTTCCTTGATGTTATAATAGAAATATTTGGAACAATTTTTAAAATATGTATATTCTTGTTTTCCATGTTTTCTTTCTTTTAGCCTTATTCTATTCGGAAAAGTAACAATCAACAAAGATGCTATGTATTTCCATTCTTCAGTATACTAATATACTAGTATACTAATAGACTAGTCTACTACCCTTCAGAAAACCTATGTATAGTTTATGTCCACAGTTACACAAATAGGAATGATCAGTGTGAAAGTCATTGCAGAATATACTACTTTTTATTGCATCATCAAGTAAATAGTGCTGTAGACGTTTCTAAAATGAGGTTCAGTATGTTTTCGATTGTGCTTTTTTATATATGCATATATCTATTTATACAAATACAAATATGTTTGTATTTATTTCCCTTTCAGGTGAAATGTGATCATTATTGGCCTTTTACGGAAGATCCTGTTGCATATGGGGACATCACAGTGGAGATGCTGTCCGAGGAGGAGCACACAGACTGGGTTTACAGGAATTTCCGAATTAGCTATGTAAGCGAAACATTTTGCATGGCCCTACTAAAAGAGCAGGAGTAATTTCAGTCCAGCCTTTTCTTTAACATTTGTCCATTTCTGGCATTCAGTGGAAAATGCTGAAGAGAAAGATTGATGACCTTACCCTTACTCCACACAGTAATGGCTAAATCACAAAACTTTCCCTTAAAATTGTTATCTCTGTGCATTGCTCAGCAAAGAGCAAGACTGAAACAAACGTAGTACCAGAGTTCTGGATGTTTCTGTGGTGCCAATAATTAGTGACAACAAATATGTATACTTCTTGTCTTTATCTCAGGCACATCTTCTTGCTATAAGCTACTCAAAACTTGAAAATATCAACATAGAAATTGAAAATATTTTTCAAAAGCGCAATTCTGCAACATTCATATATTCCTATAAAGCATTGAAACTCATGTGAGAGCATGCAATTTCCAAATGAAAGCAGTTAAGATTTTCAAGCATTTCTTTCCAGCTTTGTTGTCTGCACCAGCTTGTTGCAGGCAGCAGCTCGTGAAGGAAATGTTAGAGATATGGAGGGAATGTGGAAAAAGCTGGGCACTGGCACGTCAGCATCGGCCCAGGACCTCATTCCTGCTCAGTCATGCCTCACTGCATTACAAAGTGCACACAGGGTGCAGGCTAGGAGTGCAAATGCATAAAACATGATGTGTTGGGCTGTTTGCATCCATTGAAAATAATGGTGAGACAGCAGTTTGCAGTTCAGGTAAACTGTCCTTTACCAAACCCAGGGCAACTACTTCAAGGTCTTTTGTACTGGTCTCAGTTTTTAACATACTTTGCCTAAGGATCTGCTGTTGCATGTGACTGGAGAGAGGTTACTGCAGTAGGGTTATTTAGCCTGACGCAGAGCGGCAAAACTAAAAGCATTGCTGTTTTTTTTAGTTTAGTTTTAGTTTAGTTTAGGTTTTGGTGATGACACCACCACCTCCACCCCCACCCCCATGGTTTGAGTTCCTTTAAGTCTCAAAGACAAAATGAATTGTGTTGAGGATCTTATTTCACTTAAAGCCACTAGAATTTTTAGCATTATAAACCTTTTTTTATAATAATGGGTATTTTCTAAATATCCCTTTTGCCCCTGTAATGTTTTCTTCTTCCATTTTGGTATTTTTTTTTCTTTGAAATTTGAACAGAAAACCTCTCAAGAGTCCAGTCTTGATTATTTGCCAACAGCATTGTTCTTTATCTGTGGCAAAGTGAGAAAAAGACAGGGAATGGAATAGAAAGGGGAAGAAAGCCTAACCTTGAAAAACGCAACAATTCTTGATTTAAAAGCAAAATCAAATCAATGCAAAGGAAAAAAGCAAAAAACAAATCCCAAAGCCAGAAACAAGAGTTCATGTCTTTTTGATAATGATGGCCTGATACCCCCTCCCCTTTCTAATCACGTAGCATGTAAACTCTTTGCTATTTTTTTCATTGACACTACTTTCTTAGGCTGCATTCAGGGGAAAAAAAAAAACACAACCACAAAATGACAAAAATCCCTCAGTCTGACTGAGCATGACCGCACTGTTAAAACTTCTGTGAACATGTTGCTCTTCTGCTTTTCCCATTAGGCTGATGAGGTGCAAGATGTGATGCATTTTAACTACACTGCATGGCCAGATCATGGTGTCCCCACAACCAATGCTGCCGAAAGCATCCTCCAATTTGTACAGATGGTCAGGCAGAAATCAGCAAAGAGTAAAGGCCCCATGATCATACACTGCAGGTAAATGCTTCAAGGAAATGGAGAACTAAAGGGTGTAACCTGTTAAATAGGTTGGGAAACCACTGGAAGGGGAGATTTTGGGGTTCTGCTCACCTGTTAGCTGAAGATTTTTGTCTTTGGTGTTAAGGATAAAGGCTTACTCCCCCTCTTTGACTACAGTGGGGCTGGGATTTCAGCCTGCAGCCATAGACATGAAGGCACCGCTTTCTGGAGTAGTCAGCTCTTTGGATGCTATAAACATCTGGCTTCAGAAGGCGCAGCAGGTGATCCTGATTTACACCAGTTCAGAGCTGCAGCGTGCTGCTCCCCTGCAGAAGTGTGTCTCTGCACGAATGCTCCTCCTCTGAGATAGAGTGTGCTATCCTGTGCTAGCAGTAATACCAGTATCTCATGATAACAGTTATATGGTTTTTTTTCTTTCTTTGGGAGGAACGTTGTTTTATATACCATCAGATTTCTCTCTTGTGCATCATCCGGCCTTTTATTAAGATGCTCACTTACTTGGTCTCTCTGGGGGCAGCTGCCTTCTTAGTGATGATATCATGCCAGATTTGTTCCTGATGCAACTCTCCCAACTGACTTCAAACCTCTTTGTGGCTCCTAGTGTGAGAGCTACTCGCAACAAATTTCTCAGAGATACATAAATAGATGGGCTTCAATGGGTGAATCTATGTGCATTATGGTGACACACCCTTGATGGAAGTCAAATCTTGATGCGATTAATCTCAGCCAACTCTACATCCCCACCCCAGAGGCAGCAGTTACGCTGCTGCGCAATGTGTCAGCACACTCCAGCACTGCCTTTCCTTGTGCTGATGTGATGGTCAGCACTGACTCTCTCTTGCCACCACTTTGCACACTTTCCAGAGGTCCTTCCCAGAAAAGAGTCTTTTACAGCGATAACATTGCTAGTTTCCAGATAAGGCACTTAGTGTTCTACTGGAATGCAAAACGACAGCAGCATTTGTAAAAGCAGCAAAATGTGCAGCCCTCCCCTGTAACTTAATGGAGAAATTCATAGGGGATATAGTTCTGGGAGTCCTAATATTGAGAAAGGTGCTAGTAAGCCAGGGAAGAGATTTATATGTAGCGTTGTGAAATCAAGCCCCTTTATGTACCACCTAATTGTTCTGGGAAGGAATAAAAGCAAGCATCAGAGAACTGGGTAATAACTGTAGCATCTCCTTTTTAATTAGGATCCTTCTAGCAGCAGAGAGAGATATTTTCAGATAGTATTTTTAAAGTACACTGTACATCTTTGACCACATGAGTTAAAGTAGCAATGCTATGAAATTAGTGGAAGGAGGCGAGAAAGAATGTGTTGATCAGCTCCTATATCAGTTGTTCTCAAATGTTAAAGAAGGCACAGAATGAATTTATCAATTAATGAATCTGTCAAATAAATAGATCGTAAGTTCCATTGTATTAATCTTATTTGAGATATTGACACTTTTGCTAAATACAAGAAAAAAAAAAATGTTTCATGACAGTTATGTTGAACTGTGATGAGACGAACTGTTAAACTTTACTGCAAATGCTTCCAAGGCTTTTCTGAAAAATATGACAAAACAGCAGAAAGAACTTTTGCTAAGACATACATTTCTATCCTTAGTGGTAGATATGGTGTTGGGATGCTATATGAAACTCTATAAAACCTTTAAAGCCACATTCATAATGAAATCAGACTTAAACATTACATGTGAAATCGCAGTGCAAAGAATCATATGCACATAAGAATTCATAAATCAAAACCACCTGTCTTTTTTCTAGTCACTAAGCTTCTCTTTGGGCTGGATGAAGATTTGTCAGCCGAGCGGTTGCTGACTATTTCTGTCTCATGCTCCCAAGGCAGAAGTCCTGGAGTGTAGACTCTTCTGGGTGGTTTGTCCTTTGAGGATGAACTGCAGTACTGCAGTGCCCTTGCGAAGCCAAGAGCTTTGCAGTGTGGAGAGCTGTGGAACTGAATTGTGCAGGTTCAACCCCAGCTGCTTCCATGCAGCAGTCACCGCCGAGCAGGTCTCTGCAGTTAGGGCTACAGCTCCTGTAGTTAGATGTGTCTCATGGAATCTTTGAGGGGAGCAGTGAAAGTAGGAAGAACAGACAGCTAAGAGTAGATGAGGGCGTGCATGCACATTTTGCATGAGTGCATGAGGAGAAGCATAGGAAGGTGAAATAATTGCAGAGCCATCCTCTCCATACATTCTGCCTAAATCATGGATGAAGGGTTGCGTGGCATTAAATCCTGGAGATTAACCAGCCTGTCTGACCTCAGATTAGCTACATGAGATTATTGGACTCCTGCTTTTTGCAGTACCACTGATTTTCCTGTGTGTCCCCAGCAGAAAAGTCTGAGTTGCATGTGTCTGTGTGTTGCAGTGCTGGAGTGGGACGAACAGGAACCTTCATAGCCCTGGATCGGCTCTTACAGCACATCCGTGATCATGAGTTTGTAGATATATTGGGCCTGGTGTCTGACATGCGGTCCTACAGAATGTCTATGGTGCAGACAGAGGTAAGATCAGTTCACTTCAACATTGTGAATGTATCATCGGATCTACTTCATACCTCTCTGTAATGTGTTCATGTACAATGACTGTTGTTCCCCCTGAACACTTGACGAAATAGCTATGAATAGATGCAATTAAGTTTTCATCTTCATTGTAGTATTGTCACATTATTAATCTGCTGCATAGGTGGGTCTGATAATATATCTACAGTCTCACTGATGTCTTCCAGAGGGGATGAGTTATTCTCACCGTCTATGAAATTAATATGCAAAAATGCATTAGAAGAGATTAACATACGAAATTTTCGAACCATTTTGAAAAGAATTGGGCTTTCTGAGGGGATTAATGGCTCATGAAATTATATCAGTATCAGACAGCCATTCACGCTTGTTCAAAAAAGTATAATCTGGCCAAGCGTAGGAACTCAGTTACACAATGGTTATGCAAATAACAAGCAAAGCAGAGAAAAAGATTGTGAGTCTGCCAGACACCCTTCTTGCCCCTCTCCCTGCCCAAAGATCTACTGGGTAGTTATTTTTCTGTTTTTAAGACAAGTATCAGGAGAATAGTCATATTGTCAGAATGTATAATGGAAAAAAACCCTCACAAACTCTTTTTCCAAAGCAGAAGGTTTTACGCATCCGAAGCCTTCCCAGTTCCTCTGCTAATGAGGGAAAGATTTCACGCCTGTTGTACTCTTCACTGGTTAGACATGGTATAAGCTGGCAACCTCCTTATGGTTGGAAGTGCCACCATCACTGTTTGCAGGCTAGGTCTGGCAGATAATTTGTTGCCAAGGATTGCTGAATGCAGAGCAAAGCAAAGCAGAGGCAGCAGGGAGAGGAGAGGAGGAGGAAAGCTTGAAGTGACAACAACTAGCATCTAGAAATGAAAAAAAGTCATTATTCTCAGACCATTCTGGACCATTCCTATCAAACTACCGCTTTTCATCACAATTCACTGTATTAATCCAAGGCAGATCCTTATGTAAACACCAGAGAAACAAATCCTGGTGGTTGATTTCAGCTGCAACTGCATTACCACTCCGTACCACTCCAGAGATGGTGGTTTTGTTTGTTTGGGGTTTTTCTCTCATGTGCAAACTCCTTGCCTGCCTGGGGCTGATGTCAAGGGCAGGGCTTTGGCAGCTACTGAGCTCTTGATGCTCCAGGCAGTGGCCAAGCCTGGCTGCAGAGGTCACTAGGTGGCACTGGCACTCAGGCGCAGAGGCTACTGAAAAGGCTTTCCTTACAAAAACTGAAATCACACACAGCTCACCTGGGTTCAAGTTCCCTCCTACGCTGGAAACTTGGTAGTGTCTTGCTGAGCAGTTTAAAAAACTAAATGGGACAGTCCCAAAAAGGGGGTTAGATTGGAGGATACCCTGGATTGAAACCAGTCACTCCAAATTAGTGGGTGTGGGGAAATCCGGGCATTTCTGTGGTCTGAAACACATTTCATACTCGTATTGATATTCCCTGACATCAGCAGACCACTGGGGACAGGGGATGAAATCCAAACTCAGGTTTTGGGACAGCTGTTTTTCCTTGAGATCCACTCGATCCCTGTGCCTAGTGCACATAAACCTTAGTGTAAGGATTCACCAGGGTTTGTCTTCTCTCTCTTTGAAATCTAAAAGTCATCAATTAAGGTTATTCCAAATTGAACTACAGCGTTTAATCTGTATGATGATAATGCTTAGAAAAGCCAGTCCATAACTGAAACCAGAACCAAAGATAACCACAGTCTTGTTGCACGAAAACTTGTCTGCAAATATAATGGTGCGTGTGACTGACTCAACTTACTTACAGTGTCATTTGCACAGAGGTTGTTAACTCCCCAAATAATTAACCGCTCTGTGAACAAAATCAGGTTTCAGCTTTTTATTGGTAAAGAAGTCAAGCACGATGGAACATGAAGTTCATTAAAATATTTCAGGTGCATATGTTGCATGGACGCTATTTGTTGCACATAAAGCATTCAGGTACTTTTCTGGGAATTAATTTGCTTTCAGGCAAAAGTAGACTCACTTTACCTCAGATCCAGCTGAATTCTCCTCTCCTCTCCTCTCCNAGCTCAGTTGTATTTTGTGTTTCCCCAGCTGCTATCTGTAACAATTGCAGGCTTTTATTTTGGGAGCTGACAGCTCACTGTACATTGCAAAGGACTGAGGAGGGAGAGGTGGAGAAGCTGTGTAGGCTGTTACTGTGAACTATCAAACTGTTTGACTGCTTGTGTTTTTGTCATGCTTTCTGAGGTGCAAAAATGCCCACTCATTCGCTCTTTTCTTCCAGGAACAATATATTTTTATTCACCAGTGTGTGCAACTGATGTGGCAAAAGAAGAAGCAGCAGTTCTGCATCAGCGACGTCATATATGAGAACGTCAGCAAGTCCTAGTTCAGAGTCACAGGTGGTAAGTCAGGCAAGCCCAGCCCTGCGCAGTGCCCACAGCCTCGCGTCCCGGCTGCTCGGCAGCAACCAGCCTCCCGGGTGTTTGCTCCAGGAGCTTTGCTGCTGCTTTGGAGCTTTCTGGCCCTCGTCCCCATCTGAGGTGATAGAATCATTAAGGTTGGAAAAGACCTCTGAGATCACCTAGTCCAACCGTCAACCCAACACCACCATGCCTACTAAACCATATGATGTGGTGTTCATATGGAGAGCGGGAGGAAAACCCCTCTAGCCTCTCACAGTAAATAATCCGCTGTAATTTCCACAGCACTGTAAGAGTATATTGGCTCACTCATCTTTCAAAGGAAAAAAGAATCTGGAAATCCTGAGTGAGCCATCTAACCATTCCCTGCCACTTGTCCTAACACTCCTTACAAAGCTTAAAGGAGGGGAGGACTTTAATATCTTCAGTCATTCTCAAGTCATTTACCAAGGCCAGCAGAGGTTTGGGGATGCTCTGCCAGCACTGCTGTTGTGGCAACAGAGCCTGCTGGAGGGCAAATGGTAACCAAAAATCTAGAACCAGGCAACAGGAGGGGTCACAGACTGGTACTACCATAGCGTAAGCGAAGCGTCCCTCTTGCCTTTCCACTGAGCCCCAGTGCCCGACCTGCTGCATGCAACCAGCCCAGTCCTGTCCCCAGCTGCAGAGTGAAACACGTAGGTCTGACCTACCAAGAGTTTTGCTGATGGGGACAAGCTGTGAGGAGGTACATCACTGCTGTTTAAGCTGATGAGATTTAGTTCATTAGGTGGCAGTAATAACCCAGCCATAACCTTAATATTTGCTTTTGGGTGAAGCAGGAAGCTACAGACTTTCACCACAAACTGCCTTCTTAAATAGCTGGTGGAGACTCGGGCTGCGGGCACCGACACCAGCCATCTCTGCTATGTGTCTGTGGTGTTGCACGTGCTTTATTAGCCCTCTGCATATGTCATTCCGCTGCCCATAAAATGAACCCCAATTTGCCTCACTTTTCCTAATATTCAGGTAGTTTACTGTCTAATCTGAGTGCCAGAGCCCAGCTGCTTGTACTGGTGGACTGTAGGCCCAGGCTGTATGGAGGGCTGGTAAAAATAAATGCCAAGAACTGTATTTATTTCCTGTTTTATTTCTAAAGCATTCTGTCTGCTTGATTCCAGGTGAGACCATGAAGCACACCTATCTTCCCTTGCTTCTGATTTTTTTTCTTTTGATGGTTTGAACGGCCAGTTGTTCTGCCATGAGAGATCACTGCTTTGCAGTACACGGACAATAAAAGAAAGAAACTTTTAACTTTCTTGAAGCACTGGGGAGACAAAGCCTTAACGAGCCTGCAGTGTCTTTTGAACTGTTTAATTTCTGGACATTTTTTTAAAATACTGGACCAAATTCAACGAAACAACATGAAGGAAAAGACACTATATGTGCATAAAATAGATTGCTCCAGAGTGTTGAATTTTTGTTTGGTACTTTTGGTTTTTGTTTTGTGTTGGGTTTTTTTTTTTCTGTGCAGGTTGGGCTTAAGGTTAAAGCAAGTGCAATATTTTTTTAATGGTTGACTGAAGAGCTTTCTTCATGTGTCACTGGTCTGTGCTAACGTCCATAGGAGAGCAGGCATTGTTAGTATCTAATAATACCTCATTAGTGAATAGCGAGGCATGAACATACATGAAGAAATCTGGAGATTGTGAAAAGGGGGTGAGGGGTGGGGGAGGGCTGCTGGGTACATGGATTTGACTGTTTCCTACAGCACTGATGTACATGGGATCTGGGGGGAGCACAAGACCTGAGGAACAGACTGACAAGCAGAAATCCAAACCATGAAGCCGAAGCAGGCAGCCGACACTGAGTCATGGAGTGGTTTCAGTTCTTGACTGTGCTACTACTAATTAAGCAGAGGGACTGCTCTTTTTGCCAACCTTTTCAGTAACACCACTGATCAGGCTCTTGTTTTAGATGAATCTAATCAAAGAGCAGCTGAGTTTCAAGCTGGGATATCTTAGACTCCATTACTATAGCATTTAACTGTCCGAGCAGTCTATGGTGCCTATACCCCTCGTTTGTTTATTATTTTTAATAAGTATTAACCCTGTGTAAAAACGTGAAGCTGATTCAGGTTCTGGGGGTAGAAAGAAAAAAAAAAAAAAAAAAGTGCTTTAACAGATGTAACTATTTCTCCAAGCCAGGAATTCACGATGTAACAAAAACAAGGTTTTGGCATGTGAAGGGCTGATTATCGCTTTATTGCTACAAGGCTGCCAAAGCATCGGTATGGATTCCTGCAGGGGCTTTGGGGGTCAGGGTGGGGGGGCTATTTTCTTTTTTGCTGTCAGTTTCAGTTCTAGTCAGAGTAATTAGCTCTCTCTCTATTTTTTTTTTGTCTTTGTATAATACCGGTACATCATTGTGTATTGTGACATGGATGCTGTCAGAATGGATGTTGATGGCATTTTTGTAACCTGTTGCTTTGTGTCACCTCGTTGGAAGTTAGCAGCAATGGTACTCAATGTAAACAAAACAAACTTGAACTGAAAGTAAACACACTGGATTGCTTACCTGTGAAGAAGTCACTATCAGCAACACAGCAAATGCACTCACGTATTCTTTTTATTCATTCACTCCGGAGCCTAGTGTCACCTGTTGGGGTACCAGGGTGTAGTTTGGTAGCTCAGCTCCTTCCAGGAGCCTGATAACCTCCTTCAGATGATATTTGAATTTTTTTTCTTCCAAAGCGTTATTCCACTAGGAGGTAAATAGGTATATATTCCTTTAATGTCTACTTCATCATTGTATTGGTTACAATGGAAAACTTCCTCCAAACTATCCCATATACATTATGCAAAACTGCATAGACTTAACGTAATCACCCAAATAAAACAGGTCCTTGTGAAGGGTACTGAAGAGACAGAACTCTACCTCTGATTATTAAAAGGGTATGATATGAATTGCCCCCATCCATGCATCTAATACTATTTCCAGAGTTTCCACTAAGCCCAGTCCTAAAGCAGAGGTGCTATTTCTCTAAATAAGACCAACAAAAATGGATACAAAAGGGCAGAGAGCCCTGCCTTCAGGGAGCGGACTGCTAACAAGAAAGGCTTCAATGGTGCACGTTTCTCCCTTATTTCACCAGTGTGCCTCAGCTGGTTTGCCAGTTCAGTAGGAATAGCAAAGATTTGTCTGGCTTAATTTGAAGAGAAGACAGAATTATAAATGAGCACTTGACCATTCAGACCTTGCCTTCACGCCTTTTTTTTTTTTTAATATACTTCAGAGTTTCATTATATGATTACTCAGAAAGTATGTTCACATCCCTTTAGGGCACCAGCGAGGGGGTGGGAACGACACACCACAAATGTTCTTGCTTTCTCGTCTACAGCCTCCTCCCTCCTGCTGACTGGTGCCCATTGTGTCTACGCTTACTCTGTATCATAGACCAGAGTAAGGAGGTTACTTTCAAAAGTCATGTGCACACAAAATATCAGTGTGAGCTGGCTGTAACAGAAGCTTGGCTGCACATGACAGGCTACAAGATTGCTGCAAAGATGCCAAAATCTCCTTGTTGCAAATGATACTGCCTGAATAGCCTGAAATTAGTGGCCAGTTTTTGAATACATGTCAAAAAAATTATTCCATTTGCATAGTAACAGGTGTGTATTTTTCCTTTAATAGCTACTTAATCACAAAATTAATGAAAATGCCTTCAGAAAAATGTAGGCAAAACCGCGTAACTGGGCATGCCGAGATGGCAGTGGAAACCACGTCTCCCAGAGTTCAAAGGATCATAAGTAGAGCAATGAAAGACTGTCTTAGCCTGAATGTCCATGTCATACGTCTGGTTTTTACCTTGTCAAGCTCCTTGAAAGCAAGTCTAAAAGAACAATGTTTTGGATTCATGCTGCGTGTTGATAATGTTTCCAGCATTTGTCAAAATGAAACTCTCAAGTCATCGCAGCTGTAAAACTGTCTGAAGCTTCAGGTTTTGTAATAGTTTTCTTTGAATTACGGGTTTCGTGCCTATAGCTCTGCTGACACCATAGATGCTCTGTATTGATCTGCTGCTCCTACAGCATCTACTGACCCAGATGCATGTAAAAGCAGTTCTGCACAGTGAGTGACCATTAATCAAAACTAGGGCAGGTTTTCTTCTTGTTGCCTCATGCTGCCATCAGAGGAACAAACAGGAAAACCCAAGGCCATGTCTTAGAAGAGCTAAGTTTTTAAAGGCATGTGTGAAAATGCTGTCTCTCCTAACACGCCCTGTGCCACGAGCCCTGACATACTTGGGTCTTCAGAACCCCCTTCCTTCCATCCTCGCACAAGGATTAAGAACAGGTTGGGAAGCCTGACTTGTGCTTTACTTCATTTCACAGTTTTTTTCCCTGCATCTAAAGAAGAAAAAGTTGCCCCTTGTCAGAGGTTCACCATCGTAATCTTAGGTGCCAAAAAGGTCCTTCTCTCCTTCCTTGTTCAGTTCATTGACCACAGAGTCACACCACCTCCCTCCCACTCCTAACTTTTAAAAGGGCTTGTATGAAAACAGTAGTTTCATTCAGGCAGGCAAAGCTGTTGCTTTCAGCCAGTTCTTGTGAGAGGGTAACATTGTTAGTGCTGTTGAAATGGATGGGAGTTGGAGGGGATTTGAGCTTTGCTGCTGCTGCTGTCACAGGCAGCAGTGGTGGCTAGGAAGTCTTCCCATTTTCTTTTATCGCCTCTTTTAATCTACAAATATTAGCAAGAAGTAGAAACACAGCCTAAGATCCTGATACCGGTTTTGGTCTGGATGCTGAGGAAGTGGTAAAGGGCCAAAGCTGCAACCTAACTGTGTAACTTCTGAGAAACTGAAGAAAGATACTGAAGAGCCAAAGGCAGCTAAATAGGCACTTATACCTAGACCTTAACACAGCCACAGTAAAAATTCAAGATGTTTATGCAATATCTAAACACAGAACCCAAAGCATATTTACAGATTCCCTCACATTCGCACTCCACATACATAATGTTGTTGCTTGTATGTGAAGGTGGGAGGCTCAGCACAGAACTAGTTTCTCAAACACTCTTGATATATCAGACTTAATCCTTAGACAGGGCTGCTTGTTTCATGTTTTAGACACTACACAGACTTCACAGTTGAGGAAAAACATCATAGGAAAACTGGGCTCCTATAAATGGCCAGAAACATGCCCATTCATAATCGTGTTTCCCTTATTCATGAGATACAGCCCAGGAAAATCAGTGGAGATAGATACCTGCTTGAACAAGGGTCTGGTATTCAAGCTGTATCTTGCTTCTGTGTATGGCCTAAAAACATGAAAACTCAAAATGCCTTCAATTCTCATAATTAAAAAAAAAAAATAAATCTGCTAGTTACAGGTTTCCTCATTAGGACTTGGTCCACATCATATTAGTTATTCATGTTTTTCCAAATGTTCCCTTGGTTAAATTAGCAAAGCACTGATGTTACCGTCCAGCGAAGAACTTCCAGGGACACTTTCAGAGTTCCACAAACACTGATGAATACACACAAAGTCGTTGGGAGCTCTGCACATTGCAGAATATCACATCATTTTGGATATCTACTTCCCTATAAACCACTGGTTTCCACACACATCAATAATGTGCAAGTCTGCACTTATTTCCCAGCCACCCAAAACCCAGCAACTTTTATATAGCACAATGCTTTGGAGAAATAAAAAGTAGGTATAAAAATCTCTTTTATAGATCACAATTTGTCTGAGCGAAGCACTGTTTAACAGTTGAATTGCTAGATGGTAAGTAAACTGTTCCATGCATCAATATTGGTTAGAAGTGCTCGTTATGAATGAAATGTGAGGTTTCACAGTGTTTTTCTCTCCCCTTGGCACCCCAAGAGAACAAGCAGATGAAGGAGTGGGAAGAAGTGCCTTGCTGATGTTAAAAGGTATGTGCATAGAAAGCATAAAACTGCTGAGTGAACATGTGCTGCTAAAACTCTCTCCCTCCAACCCAGTTAAAAAGGCAGACTGGATGGCAGAAAAAGATCAAAGTAGTTCCTGCGTTATCAAACATGACTCCTTTTTCCACATCTAATAAGGTACTCTTTCACATTTAAAAAACTGTTGCTTCCTTTTCAAAGACACTTTTCATGTATCACATCTTTCTAAAATATTAGTGAAAAAAAAAAAATCCTCACTGCTCAAATCCTAAAGAAAATTTGAATGTAACACTGCATTTTACCACTGTTTTTGTTTAAGACACTGAACATTTTAAAGAAAACATTTTATTTTCATTTAATGAAGCCCAGATGAGATCTCCTTTTGATTTCTCGTAACTGTCAACAAGCTGAAAATTCAAAAACTGCGCAGCAGAGGGGTGAAACTCCCTGCAGTGCTTTAAACCACTAAGGAAATTCGAGCAAAAAGGGAAGTATCAGCCTTAATGCCACTCAGATTTCACAGATTGTAACTCGGAAATCATGAAATCTAGTTCAGTTAATTTGAAGGGTAAAATACAACTTGTGCTGTACTGGGTTGTTAAGTCAGTAGTAGTTAATTTTAACACTACAAAAAAACACACAAACAAACCAACCAGCCAGCCTCCAAACCCCCAGATTATTCTGCGTATCATTTAAGTATATGGAAGCGGTTTCCTGTTTTCCTCCCACGTACCTCCAAAGATGCCTCCTCTGAGCACACTGACCACACTCGAAATCGCCTGGCTCCTTCAATACAGCTTAACAGCTACACAGAAACCCAGCTTCTAAAAACCAGTTGTGAAGCCACCTCTTTTCTCTCGGAGATGAAACACGGGTGCTTCCTCCAAGACCTCCGCATGCCAAACTCCACAAAGTCTGAAGAGTCTCAGAGCTGATGCCTCCTTTCGGGCAAAAGTAAACCATCTGCTGAATGCTAGAATAAGCTTGCAGAGTATATGAATATTGGCTTCATATTTTGGCAATTAACAGGGGAACAAACGTACAGGTAACCACCACAGTGTCTTTTATGGAATCAGACATAACTTCCATGCGAAAATACAGTGACTTTAGTTTTTAAATAGGAGCTTCAAAGACCTTTTTAAAAAGTTTCCTACTCCTGTACTTACAAGTAACGAAGCATCTATGTAAAAATAGCTTCAGATCTTCCTTTATTTTCTTAGTCATTCACCACCCAGTGACATTGCTGTACAGTGAACACTCTTCAGGTTAGGTATGGACACTTACTAAAGAGGGTGGGGAAGAGGAAATTTTCAATGTGAATCAGAGAACACATCAAGCCTTTGGAGTGCTGGGCTTGACCTTTAATGACAGGACAGACAGCGAGACAGGCAATTTTCCCCCGTAAAGCTATGTATATATGTTGAACGGATGCAGTGATCATGCATGTGTGATAGTTCAAATGTTTCCTATAGGGAGAATGCAATCGAGATTCATCATTTCTTTCACTGGGTAAGACAAGAATCCGTTTCGTAGTGATTGGTATGGCAGTTGGAGTCTTCAGTTTGGGATTCATCACTTGACCCATTTCTAGATAAGACTACATTTAAATGACAGGTGTAGAACCTACGTACTTTTCACAGGCATAAAGAATATATATATAAAATGTAAAAAAATATACATAGACACATAACGAACACATAGAAGAAACATTTGTAAGGACATTTACAATAAATGGCACTAAACACCTTTATTAATATCTTTAATTTTTCTTTTATGAAAAATGATTAGGATTCTCTTTTCCCTTGTACGCAGAGGAAGAGCAAACTAATGGCAAAAATCAAGAATGCCTTCTTATTTCAATACCGTCTTTGTAGCCACAAAGATACAACTATTTAACAGACAAAAAATACTGTTTATTGCAGACTTTAAGCTGATTCATGTGAAAAAGGCACTAAGAAACATAATCAAACTAGATGATTAAATTTGTCTAAATTAAGTGATATTATATATTATATGTAATACATATATTATATATAAAATCACACAAACATGTGAAATAACAGAACATTTTTGTGATAAAAATCATTGCATCTTCAAAAATAATATTTGCTGGAAGGGATGTTTCCTTTTCTCCCCCTTTTGCCTCCAGCAATCCACTTTTCTAAAANGATTACATTTATAAAGGAACAATAGCTTTTTACATAAGGAAAAACTGACATCCGGGATCAACAAACAAAGAAGTCTAGATTATACACTGTTCTTTTGACAGGTCAAGTTACAAAAAATGCAAGTATGTTAAAAAAAAAAAAAAAAAAAAAGAAAAAGTACTGCAAATTGTTTCATGGCTACCTACAGCAGATCTGATCACCTCTTTGAGCTGAGTTGTGTTACTATTTTCTAGCTATTCCTTCTTGTACAATATTGTAGTTCATCACAAGCAAGTATTGATAAAATCAACGTACAGAGTATTATTTTGCTATAAACAGCATCATTAGTAATAAAAGGTCTTGGGAGTGATGCAAGAAAGATTCAGTCTATGTCAGGCTGCTGTTCATTCTCTAAACATTTCCTCTCTGATTGCTGGCATCAACGACTTAACTAAACATCCTGCAGCCGAATGCATGACAAGAAAGACTGAGCCAAAAAGACATAATTGCAAACTACAGCACGAGATGGGATTCAGAATCTTATTAGGACTGAAGGGTTCAAATGCTTTTTTATCGCTGGCTCAGCTTCCCTCAGATGAATCACAAACAAAGACATGTTCCAGTTTATCTGTCATGGAATGGTTAATTCCATAAAGCCAAGACTCATCTCTGGGTGTAAATGAATCGTGTGCCAATATTTTCACCTGTCAGGAACCTCCATTGAATTTCTCATCTGTTCATTTTCAATTATGAGAAGCCAGCAGCAGGTACTTTTGTGGAGACTACTGTAAATTTTTCTTTATGGTGGCTAGTTACATTTACAATATTGTAAGACATATATATATCCCCTGCAGTGCTTTCTAAAGCAAAGCTGGATGGTATAATGCTATGGACAATGGAATTAAAGAAAAGAGGAAAGACATTTTAGTGGCTGCTTCCTTCATCAAAGGACTCCACACCTGAATCCGTGGCAGCTGCACTGATTTTTTCTTGTCGTCTTCTCATAATTTCTTGCAGTTCTGAACTACCACTGTTAGCCTATAAACAAATAGAAACAGAGTTTACTTGTGGGTTTGACACGCGATGAAGACCCTCTGCCAGCATTTTATTAAGATAGATGTTTTAACAAGTTAAATTCACCTTGCAGATCCAGAACTAAAAATGCATTAAGAATCTGGTTAAATAACATTTGGAATAAGAAAAGATTTACACTACCCTTAAACGTGGACCAGAAAAGAACCTGCAGACTATTAAGCATTTCAGCTTGACTTTTAGCACTGCTGAGCATCTTTAATTTTCATGCAAGCCCCTGGAAGTGTTGGCTATTTATGGGGTGAAATATGGCCTTAGTAAACGCAGGGTTAAAGCCCAGCAAGTTTGTTAGGATTCCACCCTTGAGTACTTAAATGTCATGGCAATCTTATTTAGAAATTAAAGGACACAAACCCTTGGTGGGTTTAGATTTATGGAAACACAAAATTCATGCATGCACATGGTTTGTACAGCCACGGCCTAAATAAGAATTGAGATACCTAATCTTAGTATCCCACATTACACAATACACCATCATGCATTTGCTGTTCAGAGACACAGTCTTTAAACTTAGGACAGCGCCATAAGAATCGAATCATACTACTATACACAACACTATAGTATTGTGAGGACAAGGCCTTATTTCACCTTTCAGGGTGAAAAACGGGTCTGCTGAGCTATCTGCAAACAGATTGCTTCAACAACGCAAATGACATTACTAGCAAGGCCAGGACCCATATCCAGTAGAGCAGAACTTTTGAAAGCATGCATGACTTTGAATGAGACTAGAGGATTATAAAGCAAGAACCATAGCTGCTACTGTGTTATTTGGCTATGACATGACCTTCCAAGCTGCAAAACTATCTTCCAAAACAGCCTCTGAATAAGGAAGCAGAAACCGTTTTTGAAATTTGTAAAGCAAATTTCAGGACTGTTAAGGGGAAAAAATCCTCCGATTGATTCTGAACTCTGAAAATTTAACCCACTACATAAAAATTAATTTAGATTTATCCCATTATATCCACTACAATGCATTCTCTGATGCCATTACCTGGCAGACAGGCTAGGTGTCCACACGGAGGAAGGCTAGGATGCTTCTGCTAGGTAAATTACCATTGCTTTCTCTTCCCAGAGTGGAAGAGCAAAGCAGGGGTCTTATAATTGACTCCCTGAAGATGAGACAGCACTTTTATTTGTCTTAATTCACCTTGTCCTTGCCCGCTTGGTTTCAGATACAGAGCAAGTGGGGCAGTCACCCATTATTAAGTCATGCATAAAAAACATCAGCAGATCCTGACAACGTGCTTTATCAGAGGTCATGTGCAAATATTTTTCTGAAAATGACTGAGCAGCCCAGGCTGAAACAGTTTACCTTCCTGATAACATCAATAACAACATGACTGCTGAGCTTGAAACATTGCTCAACTAAACCAAACTGCAGCACATCATGTGGTACAGCACAACAGGCACATTCTACTCAGAGATAGGGTAGTGGCCTACGGCTGTCCTTGGAAATACAATTTTTAGAACAGAGTGATAGACCTTGGCCTTAGTGATTTAGCCAGCTTAGTCTCTAACCAGATCATGAGGTATCAGTAAACTCCATCATTCAATCCCACTTCTGTGCCTGGGACATTCTTTTCACTGAGGTGTCAAAAAGAATAAGCTATTCTTCCAGGCAATTTGATACACACATTAGATAGAAACAATTTTCAGTTTGAGAGGGATGTATGCCCATGCTTCCCATTGATGAAGTAGGAAGACAATGAGAATGTGGACCTGAAGCATTCCCTTCTAGAGATGACAAAGGTGGTGTCCAGGATCTGGTGTCTCTATGCTTATCGTCTGTAGCACTTTTCAACACCAGAGCTTGAAATGCTCAACAAAAGTTAAGGAAATGGACACATAAAAACTCATCATCATGGAGACTATTAATATTTTCTCTCTGCAATGGAAAAGTAAATCCATATAGATGACTAGCCAAGTTGCTATAATGCACTTGGTATACAAGGTGAACTTCAACTCTCTGGAGCAACCCCAGAAAAACTGTTCCCAGGGGGGTTACTCTGGTCAGTATAAAGGGTGTGGTGCATCCTGCCTCCTCCTGAGACACTGTGCTTGCAACCACCATTTCCTCTGGCAGCAAGGAGATGTTTGATCCTGGCTATGGTGAGCTCTCTGCTGTCTGACACACTGATCTCACACAGTCTTCATAGAATCATAAAGGTTGGAAAAGAACTCTGAGATCATCTAGTCCAACCATCAACCCAACACCACCATGCCTACTAAACTATGTGCTGAAGTGCCACATCCACACGTTTTTTGAACACCTCCAAGGATGGGGACTCCACCACCTCCCTGGGCAGCCTGTTCCAGTGCCTCACCACTCTTCCAGTAAAGAAATTTTTCCTAATATCTAATCCAAACCTCCCCTGGTGCAACTTGAGGCCATTACCCCTCATCCTATCGCTACTTACTTGGGCAAAGAGACCAACACCCTCCTCACCACACCCTCCTTTCAGGAAGTTGTAGAGAGCGATAAGGTCTCCCCTCAGCCTCCTCTTCTCCAAACTAAACGACCCCAGTTCCCTCAGCCGCTCCTCAAAAGACTTGTTCTCCAGGCCCTTCACCAACGTCACTGCCCTTCTCTGGACACGCTCCAGCATCTCAATGTCCTTCTTGTAGTGAAATTGACTTATCTTGTGTCTTATCTTCCTGCTTTTGCCTGGCCAGGCCTAGAAAGCTGTTAAACCCCAAACACCTTCCCCACACTTGCAGTCTGTTTATACAACAAAATTCCAATGAGGAATTGCATAAATTGTGAAATTAATCAGTTAAACCTTAAATAGCTGAGGCAGAAATAAATATTTCAATTACCTTTTCTCTAACAAAATCCAATGACCTTGTTAAACTCTCAGTACCTGTTTATTAATGCTTGTAGAGTGTCTATTAGAAAAGTTTTGACTGCTCAGTTTCCTGCAGAGCGAGACCTAACTGAGGCAAGCAGAATAACAGCACAAAGGAAAAACAGGACATACTTCTACAATCCAATGCATCTCTGCTTTTCAAACAGACTTCTACCACAAAGGCACTTCCATCTCAGTACACAAAAGCCTTATGAAACTGAAATAAGATTGTTGACATTCCAGAAAAGTTGAAGAATACAAATATATTTTCACTAGGAAGTGATGGATTGCTCTGGACTGCAGTGACATATATTCCTAATAATAAAAGTGAAATATTTCTTCCTTCCCCTCACAGGAAAACAGGGCTTGAAGAAGGGAAGAAAGCAATTTTAACAGTCTTAGAAAGCAATGCTCTCTGATCCACACTGATCAGGTAAATTGTAAAATACACACCATCATAAAACTTGTCTTCAACAATATGCCTGGTAGTTAAAGTTTAAAATCATTTAAGCAAGACAGTCCCAGCTTCATGAGGGGATAGAAACACATTTTAAACTTCTTCAAGATTCTCTTTTAAACAGGATGTGAAGAATATAGCTTCTTGTTTGGGTTAGTCTCACCTCTAGACAGTATCGAGTCTGTTTCTCCACTTGCCACAGCAAGTTTTAGAAAAAGAAGTAGATGCACCTGCAATTCTCCTGGTTTAGATTGGTAAGCACTCTCCTTAGCACAACTCTGTATACAAGCTTTTAAGGTGTTTAAGGAACAATACTACTGTAATTAAAGCAAACTGCCACAGAGCAATGAATACAGAGATACAATACTTTTATCCTTAGCTCAGTAATCCTGCTAGCACGACATCAAATGTATTTTTGCCCACTTAGGAACCCAGCAATACAGATACCCCAGAGTTTGACCTGAAAGGCATTGAGATTCAACAGTGAGCTCACTCTACCACTTTCTCATGCCTAACAAATCAAATCTGCTCTACAAAGATAAAACAAAACTAACTCATCACCACCAAAAGTACCAGGAGTACCTGTTTGTCCGAGTACCAGGCAGAGCAAGAAATAAGAAAAAGAGCATTTTAATCTCTCCTGTTGTTTTCCCCAGAGCCCTTTTTGCCTCATTTTGTCTTCTTGCAGCCTGATAACAGCACACAATGTCTTAAACTTGGGTACTACCACACACTTTTTCTAACGCTTTGTGGACTCTTTTAGCAGTGGGGAGAGATCCCACCTTGTGTTTTGCTGGATGCTGTTTCAATGGATTAATATCAAATAACTCAGGTACCAATAATGCTTACCAATGTGATGGGAACCGAGGAAAAAACAGCTGCCTCACAGAAAGAGCTATTTTCTTCTCTAGGTTCAAAAGTGGTGACCCAGCATTAGGTTAGTAAGAAGGGTTATACATACCTCCAAGGCAGATTTCTGTACCGTAATTTGGCTGTAGACTCTAGACCCTTCTGGGCAAACAGTCCTCAGTTCCTCTTTGTTGAGGGAGAAAAGCTGAGCACCTGTCAGCACACCAAGGCTGTTGACAGTCCTGGGGTCCCACCAAGGGAAAAAACAAGAAATAAGGAAAAATACACTAGCCAAGGGAAAGCAGTAGGTTGTCTTCTTCCCACGTTGTCGCAGGGAGGGCTACTAAATCAAGACAAAACTTTATGCTACAGGACTCAAAGTCAATTCAGTATCTGTTATAACAAGTACCTTTTGATGGAGGCTAATATATATATTTCCCTAATATATTTGTATCTCTATAGATCTATAAACACATTGAGATATATATATACACACACATTATATACACATATATACATAAGATTGTGTGTGTGCGTGTGTGTGTGTACACATATATAAAAAAGTAAAAACGAATTCTTTTTTCCAAGCGTGCAGCTGATGTTCAGAAGGCTGCTTGATTTTAAAAAGCAGGCTGGCCACATCCTAATTAGTGACAGGAAAATAATTTCAAGAAGTTTTCTTACATTTGCCCTCAAACTTACACAGGGTTGAATCCTTTGGACTGCAACCACGCTTTCACATCCTCAGGCGAAGAGTCGTAAGTGATGTTAACTACCGGGATGTTTGGTCGTGGCACGTGGAACTTCCTCTGGGCATTGCTCCGGCCGATGGTGAGCCGATGAACAAGTTCATCCTGCACCTCCTCCATCTGCGATTTCCTCCCTAGAGAGAGAGATGTCCCACAGGAATTATTCTCAAGTTTGCTTTATCAAAGCCAGGTTATTTTTTATACTCCACTTTAAATCTTAAAACTTTTTTTTTTTTCTTTACAAATTCATTCACTGGATCTGACAATTATTATTCTCCTTTTTCCCCAGGGAAGATTTCAATATTCCTACTCCTCTCTTTGCAAAACAAAACAAAAGCCAAAAAAACCCCAAAAAACAAAAAACCCACCCAAAAAAAACAGACCAAAATTCAACCGAGACGCTAGAAAGAGGAGATGAGCTTGATGTCGCACAGAGACGTAGATCAGTGTGACAGCACCCAAGTTGTAGAAGAAAACAGACACAGAGGGTTATTCAGTTGTCATAGTCTGTGTTTCTTCAAATAGAATTACGATGTGTTAAAAATGAAAACAAAGAAGATGAAGAAGAATATAAGATTGCTTAGACTGTGGAAAGGCAGCCCTTTCCACAAACATTTTTTAATTGAAAGCTCAACTTTTTAGTGCAAATTGATGTAGGCAAAAAAATTTCACTCCTGCTGACACGTATCACCTTACATCTAATCAGCTATTATAGTAATCACATTTTTGAAGGGGTTTTAAGAAATTTGAATTCACTCCAAGCCTGGAGTGACTGGTTAGCTGAAACAACGTCTCGCTTTGCAATAAAAAAAAAAAAGAAGGAAAAAAAAAAATCCTAGTTGCTTTCACCAGACACACAGGAATTTGTCAAGACTTTTTTTTTTTTCCTCTTTTTTTTAAACAAAACTGTACAAATTCACTATCCCACAGAAACAATTTGTCTGAAACATTTAGTTCAGTTGCTAGTCATTAGCAGGAAACAAACTGAAGTGCTTTTCATGCATTTCAACAAAATCAGTTATAGTGACACTGAAAATTGTTTAAAATGCATATAAAAAGTTCTATGGATAATTTCACAAAAATAGGTAGAATCCAAAAGGGTGCAACTATCTTTTTGGGCACAGAGAAGATACTGTTAGCACAGTTAAACTCTCCATGCAGTAACTCTGGAATAACTATAAAAATCCTTTGACACACAACTTTAAATTATCTCAAAAATTCTCAGGATTCCTTACCAAGATATTTTTAGTCATCTTTATTCAACCTTCTCACTTTGACATACAAACAGCACAGCACTGTCTCTGATGCACTCAGATGGCAAAAGCTATTCCTTTTCTCCCATTACACTGACAGCAAGAGGAAAATGGCACAACTTCAATATGAAAAATACTGTAAGATAGCAAAAAATGTTTCTTTCTCTACTTTCATCTTACATTCTCCCAAAACCTCTCCGAGGTTCAACATCTCTAGCCAGTTAGACAAATAAAAACAAGCTTTACGTAGGCTTTTAGGACTATTTTTTTTTATCACCACAACAAAGAAAGAAAAGTTATTTTTTCTTTTACAAAACAGCCCCAGGTTGAAAGTGGACGAAATATCTCTAGTAAAATATTTGAGGCATTCAGGCCCTATTGTGTTGGGGTTTTTTCCCCCTAGACTGTGTATCAGAAGCCAAAATGACATGTGCTCAGTGATATGTGAAGGTCTGAGATGGGATATACAAGGAAAGCCTTTAGGCAACGTTATCAAAGCATGCACCAGTTATTTTCCCAAACAGGAAGACAGCGAGAAAATTGCTGTCTTCCTTCTATTTACACAGATTTTGAAAGACTTACGTTTTATCTAGACCAAGACTGTATCAAAAGATAAATATTTCGCTGTTAGATAACAGATTCTTACTGTTGTTAGATGCATTATCATAAATAAACAAGATACCCTCGGTGTGAAGCAGGTACTACATCACGTGTCCTCTGCAGGGTTCAGGTGGGTACTGGGGCAGCAGGTGTACGGGCAGGGTTGCCCATTACCTTTGCAGACGCAGCTATTCTGCGAGGACTGCGAGGTACCTGACGCCCATTAACTGGCCTTGAGCGACAGCTCCCGGGAGGGCACAGGAGCTCTCAGGCATGGCCCAGGGCCTCAGCAGATGCTGAGGGCAAGAGATGTCTTGTAATCACTTAGTCTACAGCAAGCCTTCACACCTCACACCCTGTACCTGAAGCCAGGCTGGTCTTCACGTTTTCCATCTGTAATGGATAGAGAAGGCCATCGTGGATTCAAGGAAACACACCTGCTACAGCATGCAAAGTCCTTCTCACATGGAAATAAAAAATGGTCACGCGTGTGTGTGAAATTCACCCTCACTTTCCACATCTTTTGTAACTGCTCAGGTTTCTGTTTTTATTTAAGTAACAAAGTGCCCGAACTGCAGAAGCTGGCCCTACTGTTTCTTCAGGAAACGGCAGTGAAGCCTGTTCCTCCTGCCAGGCTGTTCTCCGTGTATAATTTCCAGTCAGCCAGCTGTTATGTGAAAATACTAAAAAAGTCCCAGCGCCTTCCTGAGTTCAGAGATTAGGCGAGAGCTTGCCCACCACCAGGCAACGTCAAAGCAGGCTCCACTGACTGAGTGTGGTTATCCAAGCAGGCATGCTTCCCATCCGCTGGGGGAGGAAAAGAAGCCCTTCTGCAGAAAGGATTACACTCAGTGCCAGTTTTTACCTCAGGTGGAAGCCGGATTTTCTGATAAGGCAGGGAAGGCAGAGGATGGGAAAAGCTGACAAGCTCATTTTAACAGCTCTTACTTTAAAACCTATAGCAAATGCTTGCCTACAAGTTTCAGTTATTTTTAAGCCAAGCAATCACATTACTTAAAGTGCATTTAGGACAGAAATTATTGACTAAAGTTCTCCTAACTTAGCTTGTTTTTCAGTCGGTACAGAGTAGGAAGCTCAGCAGCAGTTCGACTTTATATTTACAAGGTGGCCTTAATCAGAACTTTTCACGACTGCCACACACTGCTGGATGCAGGTTATCATATTTTTCCAGCTAAAGGGCTACAGAGTATGTTCTCTCATCCTCCTAAGACAAGGGCACGAAACTTAGCTCAGTGGCCTGCTGGTTGCTGTTGCTTTGACCAAGCTAAGGGGACCTGATTGTAAGACAAGTCTCCTACAACACTATTACAACATGTTTCCTATGCATCGGACAGCCCTGTAAGTCTTCTTGCAAGCCTTGGACACATGCTCCAGAACGGTGCAAATGCCCTAGAAATATTGCCGACCATGGACAGAAGTGTGAAAACAGCCTAAATGATTTTAAAAGTGATTTAGATTGTAATGCGGCAGTGAGTTCAGGTGGAAAGCGTACGTTAGCCAGAATACCAGCATGGGCATTTACAGTGTTGAAAACTAGACTGAAGATCCCAAACAGTCATAAAAGGAGAAGATTTAGGACCGGAAGAAGCGCACAAGAGTTTTGTCCCTACCTACCATCATGATTAGCGAGGGTCAGAACACACATACGTAGAAAATGTGTGTTTTAAATATAGACTTAAAGCTAAATATTTCATTTATTTATCTGAAACACAAGGTTTTAAGGAGTTTAAGGATTAAGCAGAACACACAGGAATGGGAGAAATACTTTTTCTTCTTGCTTCTTAGACAAACTTACGATCCACAGGAACTTGCTTCTGCCTCTGGGTATCTCGTGTGACACCACCACCGCTGTCGCTAGAGGTGCTGCTTTGGCGGCTAATGGTTGCTGGTGCTTTGGGCACAGGAACCGGTATAGGTGCTGGTGCGCTCGGAGGAAGGGGGAGAGCCACGGGGACAGGAGTGGGTGTTGGAGGTGGCAAAGGAGTTGCAGGAACTGAATCAGGTTGTTTTGCAACGTAGTCTGTCCTTTGTTTCTGAAAAGATGCAGAGAGACACAGTTTGACGACAAAACTTGGACAAGACATCAGACAAACTCAGGTTTCTGCAAAAAATGCTGGGATGCTTTGCACCAACTGATTTCATTTCTTGCACAAAGACATCTTACTTCCAGATATAGTTTCAGAATTTGCCAAAACTTGATCCAGCATCACTGTTTGGCATCAATTTCCTTCTCTGTTGGACACAAAATTCACAGCAATGGCATCATCTGATACACATTTCTTTCTTTCGAATGGATGAGTTCTATAAATGAAATTGTTTTTAAATCCCAAACTTCTATTACCTAGCACTTTTTAACAGCTTCCAAAATTTTTGAACTGTTGGACTTTTCAGTGTAAAAATGTGTATTTTAGAGATGTAAAAAATAGTGAAAAAATTAACATATCCAGCCACACCTAAGCCTGACTAAGGGTTTAACTTACAGACTTCACTGAGGTTGGGATAACACATTGTTTCTTGAACTGCAGACACCATTTAAGAGGTTCCTGCTCCTCCTACCCATCCAGTTGTGCCTTTTCAGCTCTTTGCATGGTCACTACATGCCACTTCAATGAAATAATCCAATTAAAAACCTCTAAACCCCACAGTTCTTGGAATAGGGCTGTTATTTCTTTTCCACAACTTTACGCAATGTTCTAATACCACGCACATTTTCTTGCTGCTAATAACTAACTAGCAGGTGTCTCGAATAATTTGGGGGAATAATTTCTTTCCTCCTTCTTTGCCTTTAGAATAGCACTGGTTACAGGAAGAGGCATGTATTTTCCCAAAGCAATTCCAATGACAGACAAGCCCAGCAGCTCATAAGCAACCTGTGCTACCCTTTTCTTTCCAATAGTTCAAACACCACATCTCACTGTTATAACAGTGTTCCCTCTCTCCACAGTTTTGGACTAACACAGCTTGAAAGTTTAATATTAAAGTTTGTTTGCTCAATAAGGATGCCTCATTTCTTAGTTATGAGAAGTCTGCTTGCTTTGGTATGAAAATAGATGAGTACATTCCCCAGATTCGTTGCTCCTGCCTGAAATACTCTTCTCTATTTCCTTGGAGGCAGAAGGTTTATGGCAGATCAAGTAGGGAAATATTTGTAGGAGCCATATGTTAAAATCCGAGCAGCACATCACTGCCCTGACAACAATCAGACTTTTGTTAAATGTCAGCAACTGCCCTTATACAGGAATCCCCAACTCGGCAAGTCTAAGTGACAGACACGGCATTTTGTAGTGAATGTAAACTGGGACCATTACAGCTAAACTGTGCCGAGTTACACCAGCAGAAAATTATCCCATCAGCTTCTATGGCCGGTCAGTTAAGCCTAGGAAAAAAGTCTTTTGTTTCCCTCCAATGATTTTTCACTTAAATTGTAGTAGTCAGCTACTGAAGCAAATATATAGTCTTACAATACATTCCCCATTAAACAACCTTTTTGGGTTTGTTTTTTGTTTTTGGTTTTTTTTCCCTTAGCATTTAGATGTTCAAAAGCATTCATCTCCATTATTTTGTGTTCACCTTGTGCAGTGCATTGTGGGGAGATTAAAAAACCTATATGATTGACTTTTCTGTATTCTACTACTTCAATGTTAAGAAAATAAATGCTTTTTTTAAATGTCAAATGCCAAGAAAAGTAAAATGCATAATACAAAAGAGAACAAGCAGAATAATGTATATTTAAGAAACCTGTCCTTTGGCGGAAAGAGAGTGCCCTGCTAAGTATATAGTAAGTACATAATTTGTCATATGTGGTATCTGGTACTATGGCAAATACAAAATCTTGTTAATGAATTTAAAAATTTCACAGATATTAAAATGTTTTAATGATATTCAGATTTTTTTTGTAATCTTGTTCACAGATTCCAATTGCTAGACTGTTATTCCCACAATGCACCCTCATGTGTGCCCTGACCCTCTTAAACAACATGCAAGGAAAAAGCACATCTCTTTTTATGGTATAGAGGATTCATTACAAACCACGGCATCAACTGCATACCACTACAATCACAATCCAGCTAAACACTACACGTAGCTCTCAATGGATGCTACTGATGTAGTTTCAAAAACATGTTGTACTGCAATCACAAGCCTCATCAAAACGACTTGCTGGAATGAAAATAAAAAAATAAAAATGGAAGCATCATTCAAATTCTAAATTTAAAGATGAAACCACATTAAAATACAATTCAAATTTTGTGGAACAGGGCACAAAAGCCAATTATACATATGAATTCCATTTAACATTTCTTTTTTTAAACACTTCTTTTTTTAACTCCAGATCTTTTGAGGACATCCACACATTCATCCCATCACTTCTATTCATTGCTACAAACTAAAACAAGCATGCAACACAGAATTTGATAACTACACAGTCCAAAAGAGTAATTTTTGAGGTTCAATATCAGACGAGTAATTTTGTTACCTCTGAAAGCTCTCCAAGCAATTGCTGTGAGAAAAATGGAGTAAATCACATCAAATAGTACTGTTAGAAAGGTAAAAAGTAACTGCCTCACATACCACTCCTGAAATTTCATAAACATTAGCAATTTAAAACAAAAGAACATCAGTGCTAATAACGACCTCTTCTTACTCACTAAGCGACTCACAAAGTGACTTATTCTTATCTTCTTCCTTTGAACAACGAGTGGAGTGTTGGCTACAAAACATATATATGCGACACCATATAAGCAACAAGCTCTTTTCAAAGTGTCTATCCAGACACAAACTTAGGGAAAACCAAAAAGCTGACAAATGGACTGAAGATCGTAAGTTGAATGTAGAGAACACTTGCAACTGTAGAACACTAAGAACTAAATCACAGCAGGTGTCAAAAAGAAGGAACTTACTTATATTAACCTAGAAAATGAGGTAAAGGTTGCTGCTGACAGACATGTACCCACTAATTTGTCGTCAGAAAAATGACCAATCCCTGTTTGTTCTCTCTTTTTTTTTTCCCTTCTTCTTTGTATTTTTTTCTTTTAAGAATAAACTTGCAATCCTCAACTCATGTAAATTGGAACAAATCCTTTAAATTATTCGGAATGGTGATGATACACACTCATTAAAAATCTGGATATGTCAGAGAAGCTTGCTGGGACTAATTTTTTTTTTTCTCCTTTTTGCCAGAAAAACTTTTTGTACAAGAAAAAAATAGAGGTCCCAAAGCTCTTTTTTTCAACACACTACAGGCTGCATCTTGTTTAAAATCAAGATTCAATATGATTTGATCTATTTTTAATGTAAGTAAGAAAATAAGCTTGAGCGAAAGTTCTAACAGTATCAACCCTAATTTTTGATCATTGTAAAAGAAATGGGAACAATATATTTTCAAATACATTTTGCCTCAAAAACAGGGAATATGTGTACTCAAACTATGGCAAATACAGACTTAGGATTAAAGAAGCATTGGATACATCCATAACTAGCATTAGTGCTGGGAAATGCTCTCATGAAGTTAACACAGACGCAGAGCTTCCCGTTTACTCTCTTTCCAAACATTTTAGTGACACATTCCTGTTTGCACAGTGACAGAAGTTCACCAAGAGGGCTGCAGAGCATTCAAGCTTCAGTTTTGTCAACAGCATGGTGGTTTAGATGTTCTCTTGAGACTCACATTGGGGACCTCTCATTTTGGGGCACGCACTGCCTGCCTTTGGCTATATTTTAAGAGAGAAGAGAGAACCAACTACTTGCCTACACCCAAAAGGGACAATGAAGTATCCAAGACCAGGGGAAGGAAATTTCAACCGAGGTCTTTTGCCAGAGTTTCCTTTGGTGGGCTCAGAGTCCTCAGCTATTTCCTTTGGTGGGCTCAGAGTCAACCAGCTGCCTATTAATATCACATTACAAGGCACCTGACTAGCTCTTTGCCGGGTGTAAGGAATGTGTGGTTTTTTTTGGATTTACAAACCTGCCTTGCTAGAATCTCACCAGAAAGCAAGAAGTATATAGGGTAGAAGGAGAAATTTAGACAGAATTTACTTATTCAAATTGGTATTAGCTAGGATTAGTCCCCATTTCTTAAAATAAAATAATTATGGGCAAACTGGGGACTTTTAATTCCTATCATTAATCAAATCCTTTTTACAACTATTCACTACATCTTTGTATAATAAGTGGCATCCCATAATTTGGGATTGGAGCAATGTTGAATTGGACAGGAGACAACTTTTTTTTTTTTTTTTAAAGCCATCAAAATGTCTTGGTCTGATGGCAACTTTAAAGAGCAGTTGATATGAAATGAGGTAAAAGGGATACTGGCTCTTGGTCAAAAATTATGACATCTCTTTGGCCACTGCAAAATGAACACCTGGTGACTGCATCTCTTCATTATCAAACACTTCATGATCTACAGGAGAGATACCAGTTGGCAAAAGATGAGTATGACACTATGACACTAACTTGGAGCACAAATGCTGTTCTTGAGGTGAAACAACTTCCCACAGAGATATTTTAAGTGAGCTGCTAAACAAAGAGACCTGAAATAAAGGTTTTGATGGTAGATTGCTAAGAAACTCAAATGACACTTGTCCCAGGTGAGGTGGACACTTTTGTCTGGGTGTTTACATACCATAAACATGCCTCTCTACATATACTGTCACACTTCTGTGGACAGTCGTGTTTTTTTAAAATAAGACTACAGGACTGTATTTGGCTTAACATTTACTCTCTGTGCCTCAGGATTTTATACACATCACTGATCATATAACTGTCTCACCTCACAAAGGGTGTCATGAGATTAATTAACATGCCCACCAGGATACACACTTCTATCCCAATTATGCTCCTCAAATTTCTTTCTCAAGAGCATTAAAAAATTTAATAAAATGCACAGTAAATAGGATATAGTATGATTAATTATTTTCTAGGTTCATCAGCAATACTTGTACAAATGAAGAAATCAGAGTGCTTGGGATGGTGAAGTACCAATGTTGGTTCACAATAAAAAGGCAGACTAAACCACCAACACCACAGGAAACTCTGATAATCAATAATTAACATTAGTGGAGAACATAAACAAGCAGCAAAATGCTCTCCTAAATGTACAAAAGTACCAAAAAAGCAAAAATATGTTTTTCCTGGAACTAATTCAACTGACCAGAAGAAAGACAATGTTACAGCCTCTGACTCACAAAGATGATGACATAGCTAGGATATTGCTTGCAATGTTCCTGCAAGTATCATCATAGACAATTCAGTGCTTTCAAGTAACTATCTGGGACCTAGATCCCGAAAGGGACTGAGAGAAAAATCAGGATCTAATCTAGTGTGTGGACTGAGAGGTCACTAGGAGAGGGAACTGAGTGAAAGTAAAATAAACTTGCCAGCTCTGAGAAAAATTGTGGTAATGAGGCATCCATGTCTCACAGAAAGGGTGTCTGTCTGTAGAATAATTGGATGAAAAAATTATCTCTTTCAATGGAATCCTTAATCCTTCCTAATAATCTAGAAACATCCTTTGGTCAGCTGTGCTTTGAAGGCCTTTAGGCTGTGAAGAAACACGCTAACCTTGCACATTACACTTATCTGTGGCACGAAGTGGGCCGGGGTGCTCACCACAGCAGACGGACTACTTTGAAAGCAGTCTTTCAAAAACCAAAGACGACTTAGGAGACGAGCAAAAGCTGTGCAGCACCAGGCACTAAGCCTGCTCGTGTTCAGGGTCTGGCAAAGGCAATGATAGGAACCACTTCAATTTCCTGCTCTACCCACAAGTTTTCCTGTTTGACCTTGGGGAAGGCAGTCATCCCTTCAATGCCTCGTTTCTCTCTGAAATAGCAGCAATGTCTCACAGTGCTGTTATGAAAATAAATAGGGTTATGCAAACAGATCCCAAATGAACCATGTATCGATCACCGGGAGACACACAAATGAGCATGCTTAGGAGTGCTAAAATTACAATAATCACCATAAGGTTAAGAACACATCTTGGTAAAGACTCCCTTTATCCTGTGTAATTCATTATGTTCCTGAATAATTTCACAGTATTTCAAGCTCACGTTTGGATATATTAAAGCTACAAACAAAACAAACCATAGACTGTAGGGAACAACCTGCCAGAGGGCAAAGAAACAAAATTATCTTAAACGTTGTTCTCTGACCCTAATTTTCATAGGTCCATGGAGAATGCTCTGTGAAAATTATTAATTTATTACTGACCACGTCATGTCATTATTTCAAACAGAAAACTTCAAAACCTGCAGTGCGTTACAAAGAACAGTGTTAAAAACCTCTACTCAAAACCATACTCAGTCTGCTCAGGATTTCTTGGCAAATTCCAAACACACAAGATGACATGCACACAAATAAAAAAAGTCAGATCTTTAAATCTGGATTTGAAAAGCACTCTAGATACATGCTTCATTTCACACACAGGCAAAAACCATAATCGACTTCAGAATGAGCTTATAGGTTATTGGCAAACAGTTAGGGATAGGAAAAACTCAGAAATGGTCCGATTCAAACCCATCCATTGTGCCTCACTATTGTGCCAGAAATAGCATAGCACCCATTTCTCAAGAGACCTTCCATATCCGTGTAAAGACTGGAAATACTGCAAAATTTGCAGCTTTCATGATAGCTGTGCACACAGAATCCGGCACAGTGACACCTTCAGCTGGGACTTTTAGATGAGTCTGTAGCAGAGACAGTCAACAGTAACATTATGACATTTCTCAGTTTTCAGTCATCAGCCAGTGTGTGGGCACAAGGACTGAATATTAGATTAAATTAAATTAAATTTAACTTCAAGTTTCAACAGAAGTTTGGTTTGCATATGGACTGACAGTTTGATTTAGAGGCAGGCCTGGAATTTCTGCTTAATCCAAACTTGTTTGCCTAACCTTTCAAAATCATTAGATACAAAAGGGAAGAAATGAGTCTTAGAAAATACAATCTCTTGTTTTATGAACCTCCAGCCTGCTTAAATGTTGTCTAAAAATACACATTACAACTTTATCCTGTATATCCTTACTCAGATGGACAATTGCACTGACGTAAGATTTGTTTGTGGTTTTTTCTTTTTTAATATTTTACGCTTTAATTCTGCTCAACATATGAAAGAAACAACAGCAAAAAAAAAAAAAAAAAATCTTAATTCCACACCACAACATGAAAGAAATAAAACCAGAATTAGGTCAGGAGAATAGAGCATACAGTAATTGAAAAATACCTGCTTTGTGAATTCAAAAGCAAAGGCGCCTATTTTTTATGACTCCAAAATTACATAATTAAACAAATTCAAGACTAAGATAGAGACACACAAAGACAGAAAACAAAAAGAAAAGCTAGTGTTCAGTCTCCTAGGAGAAATAAAGATGACCCTACCTTAAATAATTCAAACTCCTTCTTTGGCATCAACAGCTACCAATCCACAAAGGATATTTGCAATTAAAATAAATGCATACACATCCATTAGGATCAAAATTACCACCTCTAAGCAAATAAGCAAAAAAAAAAAACCTTAAAGGAAAAGATTTTGCTGTATATTTATCAACTTTACACTCATGTTAGACTGTGCAACACAGAAATCAGCTTGTCTGTAAAAGAAATACAAATCTTTTGACATATCAATGGAACATGCAGATATTTTAGCTTTCCTGTGAATCTCTTCCTCCTCCACAGACACACACTCACACTTCAAAAGAAAATTTTGCTCCAAAGGAGCGGAAGGTACCTGGATGGTCCGGGTATACGCAGGCTCTGACCATCCTAGACCACCTTCTTGATTCCTCAGAGGGTCCAAAATGTTGTTTGGCACAAAGCCTGTGCTGCCACTTTTATTCTGAACCTTCCACCACTGCTTCCTGTCATCCAGAATCTGAAATAATATGGCAATTTAATTACTTTTTTTTTTCTGCCTTTTCTCCTGCTAGTACTTAGACTGTGCATCATTCAAAAATGAAACCATAACCTTGCCAGGTTCTATGGTAGCCAACAGATCTTACACAGATGTTCCTAAGAAACCCCTGTAGGCTTCCTTGGTTATCAGCATCACTAATCCTACATGGTAGTACTGCACTTTTCAAAACATGGCTCTCAGGAAAGGATATGGAAGAAAAGTGCGTGATGAACCCCTGTGAATTCAGACATGTGCTGGACAACAGTGGACTGACAATCAAATACTTTCACAGAGAGGCTGACATCTCTAAAACCTATATGCTGTTGACAAAAGGAATAAGTCACTACTAACGACCCAAGGAAAAGCACATCATTCTAGGAAAGCACAAATTTGGAGAGAGCGCACTTCTGAGTAAACAGGGAACTGGAACAGGGTGGCCAGAAGTCTGAAATCTGACCACCTGTCGTGCAATCTTATATACAAGATCTTCTCTCTCTGTTGCTGCCTCCCTTCCAAACTAGTCTAGTGTTCAGGCTACCAACCCCTCCAGGAAAGAATAGTCTTTCACTATGCCCTGTGTGTACACAGCATTTACCAGAGCCAGTTATTTAAATACTATTAAATGAGGCTTTTAAAAGCAACGCTAGAGAAGATGGAAGAAACACACAAATGTATTTCTAGCATGGATCTCTAGAGCACCAATTCATAAATCAGCACAAAATCTCTGTTTATCATGCCTACAACACAAAACAAATTAATCGAATTTTCCATCTTAGGGGAGATAAATAAAACACGCTGAAGTAATCATTAAGGCCAGCCATAATACCCACAGGAAAGGTAACCTCAGCTTTGAGCGGTAACAGAGATATGTGTTTTCTCTTTGCAAAAAAATTACCTCTACGATCTCTTCTTTCATGACAGAAAGCTCACTGTTGTTTCTTGCCATAAATTCATACTTGCATTTGGCATATTTCCTGGTCTGTGCTTTACTGTGTGCTTCATAGTTTCTGTAAAGCAAGTATCAGACTACTGTTCAGTGAACCATTCAAGCAAATAAAAACATGGCCTGAACACCCTCTTCCAACAACCTGCAAAACATTTAAACAAAAACCCCCCATCCTAACATGCTGCTGCTGTAGAACTACCTATTCATAAAACACTGAGTTAAGTTCCAAAAAAAGAAAAAAAATTAAACAAAAGAAAGAAGCGGTTGAGCTACATGGACCTCAAGAACTGGTAATCTTTATCAGCTTACTGCTTGCATGATGTATGATAACAACCAAAATTAGCAAGTGTGGTTGTATTAGGAAAAACACGTACACTATATTTAGTCTGTTTTCCTACAGCAGGTTAAACAATCATTTGCCATATAAACAAAAGACTACACTTAGTATATATTTGATATCTTGTGCTTTGTATGAAACCATTTCTAGTGTTGATCATAAATTGAGTTTCAAACAAATAATAAATGAATAAATTTCTGCCATCAACACCAATGGAATTAAACTCTATTTAAAAAATGCTTGCCTGCTGTAGGTCCATAAACTCTTGGCCATAAGATACCATTTAAGTCTAACAACCTCAAGTTACTGTATCAATTAAAAATGAAAAATAACTTCTTGGCAGTTACAGACAGGGTTCACTGACAAGGCATACCGCGCTATAACTATGTGTCTTTCTGTTCCCTTGAGGAAAGATCTGTTTGGATTGCCTTTAGGTAACAAGCTACCAGTTTCTTTGACATAGTACCTCTTCAAGGTGAGAAGCCCCCCAGTCCCCTCACAACAGGTCCAAAAGAAACAGTAATAATATTCTTTCATGGTAAATTATACCCAACACTCCAAATCCATACCAAGGCCCATAGTGAAGTGGGG
>VZTL01007983.1:1548-26673 GCA_013400535.1 Scopus umbretta
ACCTCTGACAGCCACCGCCAAGACCAGGAATCAGAACCAGGATTCCACCCACTCTAGTTGTAATACTGTGTTTAGTACTGAACTAAACTCTGCTGCCACTCTGCCTTGAGCTTGACCTAGCCCTACCTAATGGAGTGGGCCTGAGAAGGACATGAGATAAAAAGTAAATTTTTTAGTCTGAGTAGCATTGTTGAAGTTTGAATGTTGGGCATGGGTATGCACAATATTAGCATCACTGATTTTTTTTTTTGTATCATCATCATAAACACGAAAATGTAGGTATTGATAGATTTATGGTTGCCTAAGGAGCCAGGCATAGCTTTCAGGGCTGCACCACTGAGATGAAGTGCTTCAGCTGCACTGAAGCCTCATGTCAGGTGCCCATGTGCTTTGTGGGTCTGTGCCCTAGCACCTTCCCAAGTCACACAGGACGCCGGTGCAAGTTTTGTGAATGGGGGTTCAGCAGGGAGTTGAACCTAGGTCTACACCCTAGGTTAACACTCCCCAAAATGCACACCCCTCAGCTTTAATTCTGTGTTCAGCAGTCACTTGTTAAAACATCAGGATTCCCAGATTTTGGCTACTGTCTTTTGTACTGAGCAAAAAGCTACATTACCTGTACAGTACTGCTCTAAATTTATAGCTTGCAGAGCTTGTTGAAATCCTTTGGGATAAAAGGTCCCCTGTAAATGCAGGTATTTTATTAGTACGCAAGGGAAAATATATTGAAGTACTAAGTAAATATCTGCAGGGTGCTAAGCAAAGGTTAACTACCACTGCCAGTAAAACTAGGACAGTGACAAATGGCCTGAAAGAGACACTCTTCAAGGGCAACAGCAGATGCTTTAAAGTTGGATGAAGCATTGAAAACAGACACTTGAACCCTTTTGTTTTATAGGGTCTTTCTTACATATGGAAGTGAAGAGGGTGATACGCTTGTTCCTCCCTAAGAATCCTCAGGCAAAAGAGCATCAAACATTTACAACAAAATAGTTCGCACTAATGGGCAGGGGAAGAAGAGCCGAATGCCTATAGGCAAAGGAGAACCCATTAAAGATTTTTGGGATTGTGGGAGTGTTTGCCAGCAGAGGTAAAGCTAAGAACTGGGAAAGTTTTGTAGACGGCAAATTATAAATTGTCCTTCGTGGTTTTGCCATATTGACTGTAAGTAAATTAGATAAGGATACAGCATCTAGTATTGTGACAACGTTTTCTTGTGGAGGCCAAACTTCTCTCATCAACTAAAGCCTTTGCCAGAATTGCTATTATATTTAATGAACCAGAAAATAATATACGGCCAGGCTAATAGTCTTCCAAAAACTTCTATTATAGGCCACAGCTAGGGGAAAGGACACTGCATTAGTGACATGTGGCAGGAGGTCAATTACTGGGCAAAATCATTTCACCAGGTAATATTTAGTGCTCAAACCTTCATCTGGCTTGCACGGATTGGAAGGCAGCCTGCATGTGAAATGCCCTGGAAAATGCAGGGTTGTTTGCAGTGTGTTACTGCATTGCAAATGTTATCTTTTGCATTTTTGCCATTTCCAAGCTAACAAACGGTGATGGCTTTGCCCTTTTAGTTATAATAATGTGTTGTCCAAACCTCAACAACGCCCTCCCTGGAGACTAAGTTATTTTAATGGAGCAATTTAATTAAGATTTTCCCCCATCCTCATTTTTGCAAGCTGGCGCACTTCTAGACTTAATGCTGAAATATTATGGAAAAATACAATTTCCCCAGGAATGGTGGCTTGACTAGACATGTGAAATATTAAATGTTTGAGGGCATTTTGTTCTAATGAGGTTAGAAAATAATTCTGCTGATACAAATTATTAAAGTAGAGTATGAGAAACATATGGTTCAGATAAGCACCAAGACTCCAAGATGATTATCTAATCTGACCTTCTCTGTTTCTTTTGTTCACCTGGCACTGCATAGCAGGGATACCAGTGAGGGGCTGAGTCATGGGATCCTTTCTTATTTAGATTGTCCCTACAAGCTTTTGCTGCTGCAGAACCACTCACTCCAACAGGGCCCTAGCATTAAGACACTGCTTTCCTAACCCTCCCTGTAAACACACCAACCCACCAAGGGATTTTGGTAGAGTTGTTGTTTCATTGGCCCTTCTGCTGACCTATACCAGGCTGATCTTTCAGCTAAATAAATTCTTTTTTCCCTGGATGGGATTAAGAAATAGCCTCAAACAAAACAGTTCCTCTAGCCTTTCAGGCTTAATAGTCTTTTCCCAAATTTCTTTTAAGTGCTGCTGCAGGCTTCTCTAAATATTGATCAATTTTTCAGCTCTTGCTCTGCCAGAAATTGGTCACAGTAATCTGGTGGCAGTCACATCCATACCAAATATGCAAGTGAGACGGTCTCTTTACTCCTCTTCCACACGGCTTTGTTTCAATACTGAAGGATTTCTATTGGCCCCTTCAGCCACACTTGTGCACTGGGAAGTGATGTCTGGCTGATTTCGACGACAGTAAGTCATCATGGAAGTGACTGCTCATTAGTACAGAGCTCCTGATCTTTAAGTATGAGCCAATAAACTGAACAGAAATGCGTATTGTTTGCTTGTGGCTGCTCAAAAACACAATCCAAATTCTATCAGTGACCAGTCAGCCTCATTGTTTACTGCTCCCTCAATCCCTGTAAACTTTCTCAGTTGTGATTTTTTTTTTCTTCCAAGTCACTGATAGAAAAATGAAAGGCTAAGAACAAATCCTTGAAGGCTGCAGTAAATTTTTTCCTATTTGATGAGGATTCAGAGTCTACAGTTTCACACTGTCAGTTACCTAGATTTCAATAGCTTTAATCAGTTATTTTTGTATCCTGTTTATTAAGCAGAAAGTTGTACAAGTCTAGGTCAAATTATGTACCAAAGTGTAAGTATGTTACATTTCTAATATTGCTTTTAACAATTACATTTGTAATTTAGTCAGAAGTATTGAAGTATAGGTCAATTAAAACTTTTCTTCATTGGGATTAATCATTCATTAATCCTATGACAAATCTCATCATTTGGACTAATTATTGTCTAGGTTTTTCTAACTGTTTCTTTATCTATCCAGGCTAATCAGTCTGTAACTTGAGTAAACCCTTAGAAGTATTCACCCAGCATAAATTCTTTCTGCAAACAGCAGTCCAAGATTATCAGCAATGATTTTGGAGTTTATCAGGTAGGCTATAACCTAGGACACACACCTTTTAGCAAAGATCTATATTCACTAGGCTATAATGCCAAATTCCTCCATGCTTGCTTTCCTTTCAGTTTCATCAGCCTCACAGCACTGTTTAAACAAGAGTCTTCCGTAGCCTCATCTTGGGGCATGAGATGAAGGAACTGAAGGCTTGAATTTGCTCAAACTGAGGAGAGATTGAATTATCGGATCTCAAGTCATCCCCAAAGCCCTGTTTTAAAAGAATCAGTCTTCCTCGGGAGAGGATTTTGTGCTCTGGATCTTGATGGGACAGGAGAGCCTCCCAGGACAGGAGGTCAGAGGAGTGTTTCTGTGCCCGCTGTCGCTTACCAGCTCGCTCTAACTTACTTTGCTCGGTTTGTAGGCTTTCTTGGTTGCCCTCTGGGTAGGCACCTTCTTCCCATTAATCTGATATACTCTCTACAGACATGTTGCCACTCCTCTGAACCAACAAGTATGAAATAGTTGCCTTATCTTTAGGCATTCCAGTGTCTAAATTATGGTCAGCTCCACAGTCATTTTGATTCTCTACTTAGTATTATTCAAGTCATTCATTTTGCTGGCAGTGTGCCTAGATGATAGTCCACATCCTCAACCTCAGAGGACCTATGACAAATAAGGACTTGCTTTTAGCCTATATTGGCTAAAAATTCAAATAATTGTTCTTTTTTTTTTTCTAAATAATGCCATTCTATTTCTAAAGAAAAGTTGTAACATTCTAAATTGAGTTGAGATATTATTAATCTTTCATCTCATGTGTCACTAAAGTGTTGCATGCCCATATTTCTTAGTAAAATGAAAGTATAACTTAATAACTATACTTAAAATTGTACTTAATTTTGGTGTGTTGGGGATCTTAAGATTAAATTCAGTGGGGCCAATCCAATTAGATACACTGTAGACCTCGGTGAAGATGCCAGCTTCTGGGGAACATAGTTATTAATCACTATGAGCCACATCATGTCCTCTGAGTTAGCTAAATACATACAAGGAGCTGGACTTATACTCATATCCTTGAAGACAAGACATTCCGCTCCTTTAATGATTAGAGAATAACAATGCTATCAGTGAGAAAGCTTGACTTAAGACAAATTTGACTATCCAAACCTAGAAAGGAACACTTTAAAGATTTTGTATCTGAAGGTATTTAAACTAGAAATCTCAAGATCTAAAGATCTTGAGTAAAAGTTCTCAAGTAAAAAAGCTGGCATCCACCAAAATGTGGCTGGATGATATAGATAACTGTATAAATAATGGGAAGAAACAAAGTGAGTCTGGCAGGGGTTTCCGATCACTGGTTTCTACTTTGCAAAGTGATCTGGAAGGACACTTGGAAATAAGTTGTTTAAACTTTTTTTCCAGTGCATCTGTACACCAAATATACAATGTTGTGCATAGTGAGCATGGGAGGTGAAGAGCTCTTCATCTTGGAAAGAGAAAAGCTCCCATCTAGAGTTTTAAGATTAATTATTAATGAAAGTGTGAAATAAGTAAACTTTTGAATGCTGTATAGGAAATTTAGATTTTCTGATAAAACATTGAAGTGAAAACAAACACTTCAGATCTCTCTGATCTATTTCTGTTTTAGGACAGGAACAAAGGGACCAATCTGCTTCATAAGCTATCTTCGAAAAGCAGCCCTAATCCATGGTCCTAAATTCAAATCCTGTCTCCTGCCTAACCAGGACATGTGCTCCACAAACTTTGTATTCCAACTTTATTCCAACTTGTATTCTGTAAAGAGGAAAAGGTGTTTGAATTCCAGCTTCTGTGTCATAAATTTTACAAAATAAAGTATTGGCAAAATTCAGTTTGTTAAGGGAAAAACAGCTTTTAAGAGTTGTTTTGATACACAGATCAGCCCAGCTGATCCATGCTATCCATTTGGATCTGAAGTGAAATTAAAACATGTTATTAAACTTGTTCATCTGCACTAAGGATGAAAACTGATAATTCTTATTAGCTCTACTATATACTGCACTGTTGGCATTGGTAGTTCAAAACTAGTCTCATAGGGTTAAATGTATAATCATTTCTCTGTCTTCACTACTTGCACAGCAGTCAACTGCCGAAGAGACTTAAATGAGTATCAGTCTTGTAGTACCAAGCTAGTTTTTATTCCCCAAGTAACGGAGAGAGGACAGTAGAATTTCTATGTTCTTACTTACTTTGGATATCCTTTCCCATATATGTAAAAGTCAAACAGGCATTTATGTACATAATTGTTTGCAGCTAAACAATTGTTTATCTCACGGAGGCTAAGACTACTAATGCTCTTACTTGACATTTTTACGTTTTTAGTAGTCTAAATTCAGTTTGTGAAATGTCTTCAGAATTCCCCCTTATTTTTAGAAGCTTACTTTGCTGCATGCTTATTATTAGCAGCACAGAAAAAAAAAATGTTATGCAACTTTTCTTCCTTTCTTCATGATACATTTTGGCTTCATTCATTGCCCCCCAAAACCATGGGGAAGCTCTCACTGGCTTAAATGGGTACTAGGTCAAGCCCTGAGTGCATCATTCAGGATTTCTGTTTCTATGATCACACATTCACTCACCACGGGATCACCGCTTCCTTTTTCTTGCCATTTCTGTTTGTTGCAATCCATTCCCCTTAGTCTACTGGTATTCAAATAACCTTTCTTTCAACTACAATCGCACAAGTCATTTATTCCCAAGTCATTATTTCAGTTCTTTTCAAACATTGGCAGCTACTATCCTGATAATATTGAATTGCACTATGAATCCCTCTCAGGAGGAAGAGCCCCAGGCACCGGTACAGGCTAGGGGCTGACTGGCTGGAAAGCTGCTTTGCAGAAAAGGCCCTTGGGATCCGGATGGACCCCAAATTGAACATGGGCCAGCAATAAGCCCCTGTAGCAAAGAAGGCCAACAGTGTGCAGGGCTATTCTAGGAGGAGTGTTGCCAGCAGGTTGGGGGAGGTGATCCTGCCCCTCTACTCAGCAGTGGTGAGATACATGTGGAGTGCTGGGTCCAGCGCTGGGTTCCCCAATACAAAAGAGGCATGGACATACTGCAGAGAGCCAAACGAAGAGCCGCACAGATAATTAAGGGCTTGGATCACCTGGCATATGAGGAGAGGCTGAGAGAGCTGGGACTGCTTAGCTGGAACTGCTTAAGGACGGATCTTATCAGTGTGTATAAATGCCTGATTTGGGAAGCAAAGAGGATGGGAGTCAGACCTTTAGTGACAGGATGAGAGGCAATGGGCACAAACTGTAAAACAGGAAATATCACTTAAAAATAAGAAAAAGCTCCTTAATTGTGAGTGTGGTCAAGCACTGGAACAGGTTGCTCAGAGAGGTTGTGGACCATCCCTACTTGGAAGCACTCAAAACCTGACTGGATGTAGCCCTGAACAACCTCCTCTAGCTGATCCTCCTTTGAGCAGGCGGTTGGACTAGATCATCTCCAGAGGTCCCTTCCAACCTCAGCTTTTACGTCATTCTCTTCAATAGAAAAATACTGGGTGGACAAGCAGGTATTGGAATGTGGTTCTTACATCCTTGAATCCAATTCTTTGCATGTGTATTACTAAGAATAATATCGCTATCAAAAATATCAGCAGTGATGAGTTGTTACTGGTTACAGGTTGCATTTGCAAGATTAGGCTCTTCATAAATTCAAGAAATTAACTTCTAACAAGCCCATGCTTTCAATTAAAGGTTGTGGGTTGTTCTTTAACAGAGCTTAGTACAGGACTGCATTCTATATACACTTCACTGGTTAGACAGGTTTGATGGAAGGAAGGAATCAATAATTTAAGTTCTTTTAAAAATATGCACAAGTACATCACAGAGAATATCAAAACTTCAGGGGAAAGGTGATATTATTATTTAATGCTCTGTTGATGAGGTTTATTTTGGTAAGCTCTTGACAGCACAGGGTAACATATCATCTTTGCGTTGACACAAACACTATCAAAATGTGAAAGGATGCATAGCAGAAAAAGATCTGCCTCTAAAATAAATTTTTGAGAGAGCAAATGATACTTTTCCTTCCCAATAGCTTGTTGATTTTTCTTTGTTAGAATGCTGCCAACACCTTTAAGCAAAATTAAAAAGGATTTTTGTTACTGTATGTCATTCTTTCCAGGTCTGTTTAAAATTCTCAATTTCTTTCCTCCTTCCATTCAATGCTGAAAAATATTTGTTGGTGTTTGTGATGGGCATGAATGTCTTTATATTTCCAATGTTTTTTCAGTATAGCTGCTTTCATTACTCATTGCACTGTGGGCACTGTGCTATTCATTTTTACATTGGAGACCAAGGCCTATTTTTCTCTCTTTTTCTCCTTTATGTCCTTTGTTTGGTTTGCGGTGAGAGTGATGCAGAAAGCTCCAGAGGGCAGTGTTGTGCTGAAAGCTTCACTTCTCTGGGCTCTGCCCGGACACTTTTTGGGCACCGGGAGGCTGAATGTTAATTTAGTCACATGCAGACTTACTTGAATGGCTTAAGTCTTAATTCCACAATGGCCTCGGATATACACATTGTATGACTGGGGTCCTTGCAACAAAGAAATTAACTGTGCTTGTGCACATAGTATGATCTTCAAGGTTTTTCAAATGCTGAGTTAGATGGAATCAATTAAAAAAAAATTTAGAATCTCAGTCATCTTAAATAATGCTGTGCCAGATTCACCAAGCAGGCTCAATGGGTTGGAATATTAATTTTCCTGCTTGTGTCACATGGGGGAAAAGGAGAAAAGAAATCATCCCAATGAGGGCACAAGGCAATGCTGTTGCCCTTCTCCCTCAGGAGTTCTGGGAAGGAGCAGAAGTTTTCAGTTCCAGTTAAGGCCTCGCAGGAGCACACTGAGAGAGGCTGCAGGGGAAGCATCAAATCACACTCCTCCTTCAAGTATGGCCTCCCAGACCTTCCCTCTGCCTTGTCCTGCCCTTGATGGGGTGTGCAGCAGAATTGCTAGCTGGCCTGGAAGAAACAGGATCAGAAAGCCCAATTGCCACTGACCCCCATACTCCTTGAGAACTTTCTGGCTGCATTTATCTATTTTTTAAGCATGTGTCACATTTCTGCCTAAACCAAAGATACCTTGGCCATGTCTAAACTGATCTCCCAATGCACAGCTACTAATGAATGGTTACATTTCAGCAGCCTTTCAAACCACCATACTTTCCCACCCAGACCCACATGCCTACCTGCACATGAAATCTGCCCTCCTACAATGACACACTTGGAAGCAAGCACAGGGGCATCAAAAGGAGCTAGCTCAGGACATGAATTTGTATTTGCTGAATTTTTGTTGAATAGGGACAAACATGGTTGAGTTCTTCAGTTGTTGCCCTCTGTCCTGGTTTCAGNTTTTGTGGTACTTAGTTGCCAACTGGAGTTAAACCACAACACCCTCTAAGAACACAATGTCTAAAGGCTGTAGCAACTGGAAAAGGAGGAAGAAAAATACTGACAAAGAGTTGGGCAGTACTTGTGCAGAGGAAGTGGTGATAGGACAATTGGCATAGAAATACCTAATACCTATACCTCTGTTAGCAAAACATTACAAGTCTGCATTTACATTTTTCACGTGAGTGCTGGCAGAAGACTCTGGCCTATGGAACTACTAAATTCCATGTGGATTTTGAGGATCTACTAGAAGGCAGGGTCACTTGCACCCACACTGGTGACATGGGTGTCCCATGGGTATCCACAAGAGTGTCAGTGGCAGGAACAGCTATTGACAGGCTGTTCAGAAGTGCTCACAAATGAAGCAGGTTTTCAACATGCTCATGAGACTGAGAAATACATCACTCTCTAAACTGCTCACACAGCAGAGGGAGGCTTTGCTATTAGCTCTCTTGATAAACATATCCCCAGATTCGTGACTTGAAGACAGTGATGCACTCCATGCCGAGAAAAGGGAGCGGAAAAGAAAATATTGCCATCTGCTTGTGTAGAAGTTTAAATTCATGCACCAGCTCTCCTGCACAGATAATGAGTCTTCCCTTTTTGTTAGATTCAGTCTTCAGAGTGAGGCAATGTTCTCACAGAGACCTGAAGAAAGACTGAAACGGTGTTCACCATCAAGCCTCAGGCTCTGATTTAGGTGCCTACACTGAAAGCCTCCAGAATTGAGAGAAACTCTCTCCAAACCTATCAATGAAACCATCAACCTGTTTGCTGAAGCCTGCGGACAGTCAAGGGAACCTGGGTTGCTCATACAGACCCCCAAGGGACGTAACTATCCTCCACAGTGCTACTATTCCCATAGGCTTATTACGTTTCACCCAGGTTTTGCAGGTTTGGGTTCCAACATTGTATTGGTATGATCAGGTTTCAAACATAAAGGTGTTAAATTAACAGTGCTAAAATCCACCTAACTGATGACAGCATTGCTGCCTGACAGAAGTAAATTTTAAAAAAAAAAAATCAGGTATCAATACTTGTTTTTATTTATAATATTTTGTGGTAACCCAGATACGGAATTGCCCAGACAACTGTGACTTAATCATGTGTAACTGCCAGCTTGCATTTTTGCAGGCACATCTACTCTGACAAAGGCTTTTAATATTTAAAATCATGCAGATTATCTATTCAGCCCTCAGAAAACTCATTGTGATGAATTCAGTATCTCAGTTTCAGGCGCTTCAACTGCTGACACCTTTCTTCAGGCTACAGAGAGACTTTATTAATTGTACTAAAAATCCTGTGCAAACATTTTAAAAATATTATTTAGTACTCAGTAAAATATTTTTTTATTTGAGTATGTTACCATCTATCAATGTTGTCATGAGTCTCTAGATCTCAGAAGTGGTTTTTTTTTTTACTCTCCTTTTAAAATGTATTTTTATTCTAAGAGCCTCTGTTTATGCAAATTTCTCAGTCATGTCTACTCAGAAATGCTTATATCATATTTGAGGTCAGGAATTCAGCTGTATTTAAATTATATGCCAGATGGATGGGCAATGCATACATTTCAGTTCTTTGACAACTTAATGAACATATCTCTTGGCAAGATGAGGTTATCTGAACATCCCAAATCATCTGTCACAGCTGACTCCAAACTTTTGGGCTACAGCCTACTGTCAGCAATGAAAGCTGACCACCACACTGTCTTATCAACCTTTAACTGAAAAAACTCTAACAATTATTTGCTTGCCTAGGGCGGCTGTGGGCATCGTACCATGGCCTTGTCAATTACAGGGGGAAAATCCTGATTTACAATGAGTTTCAGAAATCTAGAAACATTACATAATTAAGTCTCTCATCCTTCAAGTAAGTTATATTATTAGCCATTTTATTCAACTGGCAAACTATGCAGAAAAGAAGTTTTCAACCTACATTTTCAAGTTGACCACTAATCTGGTTATCTTATTTTTGGAAGACTATCCAGAAATGCTGTTGGCCCTAATCTTAAAGAGTGCTCAGGAAATAGAACTTTTCTTCACAGGATATTTTCAGTTTCTCAGGAAGGAAAAGTCTGAGAAGTGGAAGTTGAAGTTTCCTGCAGAAGGCAAGACTTGGCAAAACAAGTTAAACAGAACATTTTTGATCAGTTTTACCTCCTATTCACCTATCACATTAACATAATCTATACTTATGTGTGCTGCGTTCCCTTGGAAATTGATTCACTAGTGCCTTAAACTGGGAATCCAAAATGTCCTTGGATTGCTTAAAATTAGTGGATAGCTGAAAAGTTGGCCTATGCGAATCACTCAAGGTCACCCATGCAATGATGTTAGTAGCAAAGCTGCAATGAGAACCTGGAAGTTACTGGCTTTCATCCCAATGGTCACTTCACCAGACCAAGATACCACCATTATGGGAGATAATGATAATAAAACACTGCAGTGCTCTCAAATTGCACAGAAACTGCACTTTCACTATTCTGAAAAGCTATCATTCAGTCTGAAACTTATCAAAATTGCTGGGCCAAAAGGCTCTAAATACATAGTGTCACTTACAAAGAACATGTAGTTTTTCTTAGTAGAGTAACATTACAAAAAGAGCAAGAAAAAGAATATGGAAGTAGAACAGAAAGTCCCGTTAAAATGTTAAAAAGGAAAGAGTAGTACATAATGGATACTGTTCAGTCTTTCTTCAAGCTTTCTTTTCTTTTTCTTTCAAGCTACTGAACTCATGTGTCATACTGGCTACCAGACATCGAGAGCATTGAGGCCACAGTTGCCCAGACCTCACTAATGTTGGAATCCCTTGGCATTGCTTCCTTTTGCCATGTGGTAGCACAACACCATTGATAAGCAGAACCTCTACTAGACAACAGCAACCTGTTCCTGTCTGGGTGACCCTTGCTGTTGGCTCTTGCCATCCTCCTGCAACACAGCTGCTCTTCACTTCTTTGTTCCTCCCCTTCCCTGACTGATGTCATTCCCCTTTCTTTCTATCATCATCCTTTCCATCTTTCCCAGAGTCCTCCATCTCCTGGAATCTCAAATCCAGTCTGCCGACTTTACTCCAAGGATATTCATTCAAATGTGGTCTTTCTGCCAGCCTTCCCTTCAGCTACCCTCACCTCCCACCACCCTTTCCCACATCCAGTCCTGTCCCTCAAACACTCCTTTGCTGGTTTCATCCCCTTCATCTGTCCTCTGTCTCCTCCCATAACAACTCAGGCATTATGCAGTCTCTTCCTCAAATTGAGGAAGAAATAAAAAAAGGGGGGGAGGGGTGTCTGTATCCCACTTATTTTGGCAACTGTTCTTCCATGTTATTCTACCTCTCCTTTTTAAGCTCACTGACTGCAGTCACTACCTGGAGTCAATCTCCTTGGCTTTCACCAACTGTTTTCATTGAACCTTACTTTCAACACGGCCTTTAATGGCCTCTTTCTACCTAATGCTGTGAATCAGTAGTTATTTTCTGTTCCACCTTCAGCTTCAACGCGACTTCATTCTGCTCTCCTTGGCCTATCATCTTTCCTTCTTTATCAAGAGGTTCCAATTTGCTCATGTTGACAGGCTATCACTGACAATTATCACTGACAATTAGATTTTCAGGAAACAGCCTTTGTACTTTCTCCCAAGCTGCTCTTCTCTTCTGAGAATCCATCCCTTTGTTATTTTTCAATTATTTTAAAACTTTCCTTTTCAATAATCTCTCTCCCCTCAAAAAAAAAAAAAAAGCAAAAAAGCGTGAATATGCTGGAATCTCCTTGCCCATCATGCTTACCAACAGTGTCACCTAATTTCCTTGGAATCCCACTTGCCTGTACCCATCCTGTGTTATCTTTTAATTGTTTGTTTTTAGACAGAGGTTGCTTTTTCACACAACCTAATACAAAGGGGTACTTGTCTATAAAGAGGCTATTAAGCAACATGGTTATATAAACACAAATTATAACAGGAGTTCAGGTTTCACTGCTGTAACCATAATATGAAGACCTTGACATAAAGAAAACAGAACTAAAAAGCTTAAGAATGTGAACTGGGCCTTAAAAACTCATTTCTTAGACATGCTGGGCATATATGAGTGTAATGTATACATCCATTGTATGGCATACATCCATTGTCTTTAGAAATCAAAGTTGATGCATAGAATCCTGCCTTCACTGAAAGCAATAGGCATTTTATTACTAATTTCAGTATGGTCAAGGCTTTTCCACCTGAGTCTTACCATACAGACTTTTTCAATATATGCAAAGAAGCAGTCAAGTAGAATATATATAACAATAACATTTCATAGTTATATTCAGTGACTAGAAATCATCTTGACAGCTTGGTTTCTAATTCTGTGTTAGGTTTGAATGCTAAATCTGACAATACCCAGGTACCAAAGCCAATGTTTAACGGATCACATACATGACTTAAGAAAACATTGCTTGTTTTTTTGTGGTAGCTAGTTTTACACAGTCTCTTCTGAACTTTAAATGAATAAATTATTTAGCAGCCAGCACTTGTCCTTAGATGGCATAACTTAGATGTCAATACCACCCAAAGCATCCACATTTGCCAAACCTGTCTTGCATGAAATGGAATGAAGATATTTGCATAAGGAAAATGACAAAGCAAGAAATTAACCCCTTCAGGGTTTTCATATAGTCAAATATTGCAATAATTGTTATTGTATCAGCATTTATTTAACTGATGCCAAAGGATCATAATATTCCCACTGATACTATGTTTACCAGTTAGACTGGTGGTCTTCCTGGTTGGGAGGTGGAAATGGGCTTTTCTGTGATACTGCTTTTAAGTTAGTACACTAAAAAGCAAATTTAACACAAAATTTTAATGCAAAAGATACAAAATGGAATTGTTTTCTCCAACACAAAAGGATACAACAAATCTCAGCTTTTGTGACAATGTGCCTTTCAGAGGAAGGTCATCTATATGGAAGAGTCTCCACAAAAAATGGCGTCTGTCTTTCTGAACATCTACATTGGAGAGACTGAATGCTGACTGGGGCAGCCCATTTGAGCCCCTTGCGTGTGTATATGCTAACTACGCTGAAATGCAAGAGTCTGAGAGATATGGTGAAACTGTGAGGGGCTTCCACACCTATCTCCATCCTTATGAAATTCCTCACACTAAGTTTGGGATGAAAAGGATTTGCTCAACCCATTCATTCCCTTTACATGCACTTTCCACCTATTAAGAACGGAAACTACTCACAGAAAACACTGAAAGAAAAACAAGTCTCAAAAATTTGACTGTGACCAAATAATCCATCAGGAGGAAATCCTTAGGCTGCTGAATTTAGTGAATATTACTACCACGCAAGGTGCCTGGCGCTGGAACCAACTTATAATGTGTACTGCTTCCAGTCTGCCCCGATGTAAAGAAATGGGAATAAGGACTCAGCTGCAGCACTACACCCCACCTTATGGCAGATGCCCTTACCACCACTCTAGGAACTTACAAGGAGGTTTACAAATGAGTCCAAAAGCATTATTTACAACTATTAGTATAGGAAGCTATTACTAAATGTCCCTCACCTTCCTTGCATCAGATTTTATACTCACTTATCCTACTCTAGTGTGATACTCCACCAGGACTTGAGTTTTCCCTACTTGGTATCAACTACACCACATTATTTTAGGGAGTCTGAGAAAAGTCTCTCTCTCTATGCATATACACGCCCTCTTGAGCCAACCAAAAGATTGCTTTTGCACATAGACTATGACAGAGATTACATTTAAAGTCCTGCTATGTCATGCTCTCACTGAGAACTAGTCAAGTAAAAAACATGAGCACTTATAAAAATTATCAAGATCTTACAGTGTTTATTGATACAAGTTTCCACAAAGGAGAGGGAAATTTTATCTTGAGTAGGGATTGCAGGAATCGAGCCAAAGTTGCAAGGATTACATATCAAATGGTATGCTACTTTTTCTTTTTTGCCCTATGCCCATCTTGCTACAGCTATGACTGAATATGTTAATCAAAAACCTATAGAACTGTGCTCAATTGTGTGTGTGTTTACTGTCCATTTACATAATCATCTTACAAAAGGAGCATTTCTCCTTTGTGCTAGGTGTCTTACGATGTAATTTAAAGTTGCAGTTACTGAAATATCCTATTCTAGCAGTCCCACCACTATTGAATCTATTGCCCTGTCATTACCATAAATTATTATACAGGAGCTAAATATACATTTCCAGTCTTCATGATGTCCAAACAGTCCTGCAGTTGGAGAAACCAAATGTTCCCTGCGGTGTGCCCTAATAATCTGCATTGAGTGCTTTGGATCAAATAGAAGAAATTTCCAAAGCTTAAGGGCCTTCACAGAGAATTCAGGAAACACATAATTGTAGAGAGCCTTAATTTCAAAAACAGGATTTGTGTGTCTGTAATACAGGAAATGCTTATGGAAATGAGCAAGCACATATACCGATATATACCTCCACAATCAGTGCAAAGCTACAAATACATTTTACTATTAAATATGTATTTTAAAGAATATACAAACATGATTAAGCATAAAATCAAGTGCTCAACTGATAATAGGTGGGATGGAGTAGCTGAAATGGCAAGCATTTTCAAAAAAAAACCAACCCAAAATCAAGAATAAACCAGATTTTCTCAGTCACCTCTGAGGGGCCAACAAGGCATGAAATACCAACCAGCTCACAAAAAACCATTTACCTCTGGGCCTCTGCTTCTTCTGTTACTTCTTCTGTTTCGAGAAGACAAGCACATATCACCTGCCTGTAGCCTACAAATGTTGTCTAGGCATTTCTTATCTCTGCTCACTGCTGAATTTCACGCGTTAGTACTCAGGGTATGCACAACCAAAGTCCTACTTAAACTCGACATGAAGTGGGCCACAGCCCTGTGGTGGGCCAGTTCCACGGGAGGTGGTTTCACTATGGGACAACAGTAGGATTTTAACTGGCTCATAAACAGGGGTGGAAACTTTGTTGTATCCTCCAACCTGCTGCCCAGCGTAGACATTAAGTATCTGTGCCAGCCTCTTAAACTATCTCAAGGACCTGATCCGCCAAGATTATTAAGTGAAAAACTTTCTCTTCTTAGCAATTTCTTCAATTTGCATACGGATGTTAGCATGCCTGGCCTTGATAGCTACAGAATGAAAATAAAAGGGCTCGGGAAATGCTGTAGTTAATGGAGGCATGAGAATTGTATCTACAGCGCATCTCCACACTGGCAAAAAGTAGGCAAGCTGGTAGATTATAACCATGCAGAAAATGCAATGCACATATGCTAACCTTCTTCATTGCAAAGATAACCTTAACAGGTGTATTTCTGGCTATTCTTTCTTTCCCCTCCAACATACTTGTTTTTCAGAGTTTGCCTTTGCATTCCTAAAACTGAAACATTGACATTCCAAGGAAATGACAGAAAGAATGCACTGGAAGTATGTGATTGTTTTTCGGTATTTTGCATCATAAGTGATCATTTACTTGCTTCAACCATAAACTTTGCTGGTTTATTTAAAATATGACTGCAATAATGTCACATATAGGTAGTATAATAATTGAAATTCAAATGAATCACTTCATACTTGGGATTTTTAATTCCACATTACAGAACTTGTCTTAGCCAACCAATGAAGGGATGAAAAAAATAGACATCTTTAAATAGATGGCTCTTTAACAAAGGTGAAGTTTACTTTTTATGAATAAGCACAGGGATAATTTTGAATAATCTCTGGAGACAGCAATTTGCCTAATATTTGGAGAAGTTTTGTTGTAGTTAATGCAGAGTTTGTTGAAGATTATAGCAGATAAATTCTGGTTTTATATCTCTTGTGCTTATTAAATACAAAGCATAGTACAAAACCTGTGATGTGAAGAGCAACTCACTGGGCTGCATCAGCCAACTCACTGTCTAAAGGCATTGTTCTTTAAATGCACCAGGTACATAAAATCTCTAAGCACTGAAAATGGCAATAATTGTTCTGTTATCTAAATTTTATGAAACATATGGACGACTGCAATTACTTTATTTCAAATGGCTGAAGATTGTTGTTACTTATTTCCATTTTAGACTATTAAAAAAAATCTAACTTATTTACTGTGGCACTCCTTTGATCATCATATACTTACGTAATTACACAGTTCAGCCAAACAAGAAACACCACAAAAACTCTTCACTATTTATAACGAGCAATCTTTAAAATTCCCCCCTCTTTTTCCATACTGGTGAGTTGGAAGACTTTATCAATTTAAATGGACAGCTTAATTGTATTTTTTCCTAAATATAAATCATGAGCTATTTTCAGGCCACTCAAGGTGTGTAATATCAAACTCTTTGATTTGTTGCTGTCATATGCATTGCAAAATGTCATCTTGCCCTGTTGGTAATGGTCATGGCCAGAGAATGCTTATGATCGTTACTGATTTAGATCACTGATTTCTTCACACTCACAATCACTTCAGTAAACAGAAGCAGAGAACATATATTGAATTTTAGTTTTGAAGAATGGTACCTCAGAATAAGCCTTCTCTTTTCTCTGACAAGTCAATCAGATTAGTAGTGTGCACTCATACAGCTCTCAATGAATATAAACTAGAAGGAAGTTGTCTATGCAGTATGCAGAATTGTACAGTCAACTCTTGGTTGTCTGTGGGTGAGTAACCCAGGTTGCAGATTAGCAGTGCTATGCTAAAACAAAGCAGAAAAAAAGGAAAAACATCCAGCATTTTTCTTTGAATTTCCAATCTTGCTTTTTTACTTCAGCTTAACTTCATTCCTTGATAAATATAATAAACACAGGAAGCTCTTATCTAAGGTGCATATGCTTTGTATTACCTATGTTTTAGCTTTATGGGGGTTAGTCTACTCCATTTCTATTTTCAGTATATTTGTGTAACTATGAAAGTGCCCAGCAACCCACAGTTTTATCTGACGTTTGCTAAAAACCAACTGTTTGTCAAAATACCTCTCTAATTCACCTCGAAAATCATCAGAGTTCCCTTTTACTTTATTTTTTTAAACCCATGAGTAATAACACCTTGCTGCAATACTGGACTCCTATTAATATAAGCAAAATGTTCACATGCTTGAAAGGCAAAGCAAAAACAAGTGAACAAACTCAATGCACTTAAAAGCAGACAGATACAGTGGACTCCTTTGACCCCAAGAGCCAGAGACTGACGGAAAGCCATTTTGTAATAATATTTTGCCGCCGCACCAAACCCAGCCAGTGAATTAGCATTAATTAGCTAACTGTACATTTTATTCATTTAGAGGGTCATTAGCACCGAATACGCTTTAAAAAAAATCATAGGCTCTTGGGCAATGCAACAATAAGAGTGGTTTCTTTATGAAGGAGTTGGGAGAGGGGAAGTTGTTTCCTGCTGCCCCCTGCCCGTTCTCATTTTCCTCTGCATACCTAGATAGCATCTACTTCATGACCAAAGCCAAAAGACAGAGATACCCAGTGCGCTGGCCAAGCGTCGTGGAGTGACGACTCCATGAACTACAAGGGCAGCTGGAAGGAACTGGCGGTCTCTCTCTGTCTTCAGGAAGGGAACCCAGACACTGACAAACCTGGGGAAGCTGCTGCAGGAGCTCCTCTACTGGGGAGGAGGGATGGCTGAGACACTACTTAAGGAGCCGGAGAAATATAAGACTCAGACTATGAAACATTTAATCCTGAAGAAGGATTGATGGAGAGGCTGCCAAAGGGCCAGTGGGGGCAACAGAGGGCAGGAGAGCAACAGGGGCAGGCAGCCTTTTCTCCAGGGAAATCTGTTCTTACTCTTTTTTCCTGCCACTAGGAAAACTAAAACTACTAACTTCACATTGCCCATGAGCATGAAAGATCAATGCAGATACAGTGTGATATTCTTTGCTGCTCTGAAAAGTAACGAGTAACCTACCAGCCCTGCATTCTAGCTTTGGCAACAGCTTAACTCCTGTACTAAAATGAAAGCAAAAGGCTTTTCATACTGTGACACAACAGCGTACTGAACTGGAATAAACCTTCTTGCTCCTTTGAATTTATACCCTAATACATTAGGTTTGATATGCTGACTAGGATCAAAATGACACCGATGACAAAAACTGCAAGCACTGCTTTAATTCACGTATACATATAATTCTTGTAGGAATCTCTCTAAACTACTTGACATCCTGTGCCAGTGAGTTTCACTGAGTAATAACTTTGCATAAAACGTTACTTCATATGTTGCCTTTTAATTTCACTGAACATCCCCTCTTTCTTTTAACACTGGAGAAAAGAAAAGGAAACACTTTGGTCACAAAACTTCTTACTGGAACAATTATAAAAATTCACTTAAGAAAAAGTACCTCTCCTCTGTCAGGTAGTAGTACAGTTGCTTATTTTTCAGTTAGCCAAAGGAATTATATTCATATCAAAAGAAAAACATTTAGCAAAATATTTGCTTTCAGACTTGTTTACTGTTTATTATTTTAATTTACATCAGTTACTGCTTGCAAAACTTCCAGGGAAATAATTTTAAATTGCTTTTATTTATTTTTTTTTCTTTTCCCACTGCATAGTAAATACAGCCTTCTTAGTATTTCAGAAGCATAGTACTATAGAAATGTTAGGGCCTGCTTCTGCTCCAAATGAAGTTAATGGGAAAACACCAACTGACTTTATTAGGAGTTAGGTCAGGCCCCAGACTTGCAGCTTTTGAAATTTCATAGTTGAAAATTTTCTGGCTAATCCTCAGAACCGACTACTTCTACAACTACAACACTATTTACAACGTTATTTATATGTACTTCTTTATTACAATATGTAATATCAATGTTCCTTGTAAAGGTTACTATTTTATAGAAATTAGACTGAAGTTATTGCCAATCAACCTTTTAATAAACTTAAGTGGGATAACTTTCAGAATTTTTCTCAGCATACGATTCAGTTTTTATTCACTCTTGCTATCTTTGACAATTGCTTAACTACCTTAATTTCAAAGCCTTTTTCTGTGTAATAAAAAAGTCCTTTTGGTAGAAGTTTATTGGTCCCGTTTCAAATTACGTTCTGAAACATTCTCGTACTGATGAGGACTCATTATTTTAGCAATGTTTCTGTTTCAACACAGTATATAAAGCCATGCCTCTCAACCAATCAACCTCAGTATAAAAGTGTAAGTGAGGTCAAACAGATTGCTCACTAAATCTTTGATCAAGTTGTCTGATCGCATATAGACACAACTCTCTGAATTGTTGCATATGTTGTATAATGTTATCATACAAATTTAAGCATTTCCATTATTGACTGCTGCTTATGTATGTATATATTAACTTGCTGGTCATAGAAGTACAACAAAGGACAAGATATACCAATACTGAATTAAGACCTCTAGTCTTGTCTCTCCAAAAATTAAGAAAATTCCGTGTTCTTTATGATTGACCAACTCATGATGTTGTGCTTCACATATACACATTTTCCAAAATTAAACGGTGACGTTAATGTCAAATACTGTGTTGTAACTTTAAATATAACTGACATATTAGAACAGATAGATGGGTAATTATGATAAACTACACAATAGTGCTACTGTAGATAATATCATTTATCAATCCTGTGGTCCCCATCATTCATGCATTTACAGTTTGGGAATACAGTGACTGCAAAGGATAATAATTCATAATGGCTACATTCTCAGTACTTCATGCTAGCTCACTAGACAAAATAAAAAAGGTTAATTGTATAACTGGAAAAATGTAAAATTTTATTCCAAGAAAATTAACAAGCTACACAGGTAAATTTTGGCAAATGCAACTTTATATTGAAATCCACACATCTGTATCTTAAAGAAGGAAAGACTCACAGACTCTAATGTATTTCTAAAATACTAAGAAATCATATTATATGCTTTCACAAGTTAAAACTTAAATAATTTAAAACAACCAATACACCAAAATGTGCAGAAAATATAAACAAGACTGTGCCTTCAGTAGAATAAATGCTTCACAAATTGTGCAAGATATCATACTAAGGCTGCGGTCTCCCCATGACAGCTGTCTTAAAATATAAACATACATCAACTGCCTGTGTTTCTCAGAACAAACTAGAAAGGGCGGCACACCTAGAAAAAAATCATATCATCCCAGTGATGTGCATACTGATTTTGGGAACCATTGGAGTAAAAAGGAAAAAAGAGGACTAAGTGATCTTTCATGCACTCCCAAATGACTGACCAGAGTTATTGATTCAATTTTCCTTGCTTATTTGCTTCAATGCTAAACAAAATGGAAGATACTAGATAACCCTTTTAAGGCAACATGTGTTTATTCTGTATAATTATAACTGTTCAATTATGACTGGATATTATCATTAACGTTGCCTAACAGACTGATATCTAGCTTTTTAAAAAATATAAATAAGAGTCTATTAAACTTTATACCAAATCAGCAAAAACCACAGAATACAGTTGAATGTTAGTAATTTCACTGTTAAGGAAAATGGTATTTAGAAAGAGTAATATAGTTGGAAAAAAAAGTAAAGTCTAAATCTGAACAAAAATACTGCTTTGGAATGCTCCCCAAAACTTATTCACAAGGCAAACAGATTTGTAAGTGTGATAATCCAATAATGCATGGCACATCTTTAATCAGTTACAGTACTTGAGTCCCCAGTTTTCAGTCTTTGCAAAACAATAATTGTATGAAATGTTTTAAAGGTCTTCAGATGTCTAAAATTAGTTTTATCAACACATTAACCTCATATCAACTTAATTTATTAAGATGTCCAATGCTAATCTTTTTGATGGTCTTATTTTATGTAGTGATATACACAGCATTTAGCACTGATACTTAGCACCTGCTACTTTCATAATCTAGATTTCAACCACATAAAGGAATTCAGGGCAGTAGTTCAGTCCTTTGTTCTTAATTACAAACCTTCAGCAGTGGTCAGCAGGAACATGTTTAGGTTTAAAATAGGATTAGAGGTGAGCTATTGCAAAGACTGCAGAATGTTGCCCAAATCCTTACAACTGCTGACATCCCATTCTTGATTTTCTTCTCAAGACATGGCTACAGGCCACAATTGCTTAGCAGAGAATGGTAGTGTTTCACAAGGCTAAAGATTTACAGATGCTCCCTCATATAACACAGTAAGGTTCCCTTGGTAACCTGGATTTTCTGCAGTAAAGAAGGGTTGTGCTGAAACAGCGCCTCAGCTCCCTGTTGGAGAAAATGCAGACAAAAGGATTGATTCCAGCTTGGGCAAAACTCATCCAGACAGCGGCCGTTAGAAATCCCCCTGGTACTACAGGCCCTCTTGCAAAAACTCTCCAGTAACAGGCTACCAAATAGGGACCCCACAAGGTCAGAAAGAGGAATGTCATGATGTAGAACATTCTGCTGATTCTCTTCTCCATTTTGAACTCATCTAAAACCAGTAGCCTTCTCCTGCCTGTGGTGTTCGCGTTTTGCCTGATTCCCAACAAGGTTGGAGGTGTGGGACCCCTTCCAAATCCAGCCAGCCAATTAGCAGCTGCTTGACCACTCGCTCCAGGACCATGAAAAGTCCAGTTCTGGCTCACTGCTGCAACAAACTGGACTGGCTTCATTTTCCTGCGATCGTGAACAAAAAATATCAGCTTGAGGTAGACAAGCTGTGTGGCTAGGAGGATAAGGGCAAGAAGAAGCATAAATCCCAAGGAATCATTAGCCCTGAAGGAACGATGCTGGAAAGTGCATTGGTCTTCCTCCCTAATGAACGAGTAGGTGCCCACATCTAAAACCGGGGGGAAAGCCATGGCTACAGAGAGGGTCCACACCATACAGATAACGGCCAAACAAGTCCAGAAGGTCAGCCTTTTCGTATAAAAACGGTGGTGGGCAATAGCTAAGTATCTGGTGACGCTTATGCAGAATAACATGAAAGCAGTGTGAAAGCAGGACAAAACCCCCAAAAAGGCAATCACTTTGCAAGTAAGAGTCCCATATGTCCACGTAGAGCCATTTTTTACAGAGGTGAAAACAAATGGGAAACAAATTGCAGATCTGAGGATATCTGAGCAGCAAAGATCCAACAGGAAGTAGTAAGGAGCTCTATGCAAGGTCTTATCTTTGACTAGCAAAATGGAGATCAGAAGGTTACCCACCACACTGACTCCTATTATGAAACCCAGGGAAGTCAGTTTCAGAAAAGCTGTTAAAGGAGAGAGATTTTGTAAAATGTTGTCAGCTGCATGGCTGTAGTTCGCCATAGATGGATGGATGATATGTATATTGCCTCAGTCAAGTCTCATGATCTATATATAAGAACAAGGAAAAAATAGATCCATACATCTTACTGAAAATGTAATCCACAAACAGAACTGATCTTGTGTCTAGTCATACAGTACATCCTCTTCTTTCTGATTTGTCATGCCATCAAAATATCTGAAAAAAAATCGAGCTATCAGTTCTTAAGTTAACAAGAAATGATGTCAGAAAGTGCTAACAAAGATGTTAATTTATGGAGAACCAAATGAAGTTGTAAATTTGAGTACTATTGTTTGTTTTTAAAAATCATGAGGCTTTTTTTTCTTTTTTTTTTTTTTTACACTTACTGTTTAGCATGATTGATTATTGGCATTTCACAGATTTGGCTTGTTACAGTTTCAGAACTGACCGGTGCCCCTTATATTTGGTAGCATATATAATTTTACAGTTAAAGCCTCAGAGATGTTATGAATCAAAAGATTCCCAGTTTGCAAGCCCAAGAGTTAATCACTGACATCTTTTTAAAAAATCCCCAAAGACTGCTGATATTTTGACATTACCTACATTTATTTTACGGCTACAGTATTTGTCAATGTTTTAGAGGCAGCTGCTGTGTTGATACGGATCACACCCAAAGAAACCCTGCAGAATTTATGTTTTTTAACCCAAGTCACCAAAGCACATTAATCACACTGCGTTAGTTCATGCACATTGTAAGAGAAACAGTATTCATTATCCCCCTCCCTTCCTCCTATAAACCATAATTTTATCATTTAGGCTTTCAAATAAACAGGTATGCCAGACAGCCGATAGCACTATGCTTTAGGGTCTCCCCCCCCCACCCCCCGCCTCGCTTTAATGCAAATCTTTAAAGCCTCAACATAATTCATAATAAGCAACGGTCAGTGTAAATACTGAGCAAAAATAGGCAACACACCCAAGATATAATGCCCATCCTTTCGGGAGGGATGGGTTTGGTTATGCTTAAATAAACATATAATAAATTGGTTTTTTTTAGCTAATTAGGGCTCCGCGATTCCCACTAATCCTCCCAGTGAATCGTACCGGAACACATTTCATGCAATAAAATAAAATAAATTCAAGAACTGGCTGCTGCTGCTGCTGGGGGGGGGTTTTGTCGTTTTTTTGGTTTTTTTGTTTTTTTTTTTCCTCCCTCCAGAGCCAGGGACAGGAGCCACAGCAGGCATGATCAGGCTCCTTCGTTATTCACACGAAGTGTTTCCTATGCCACCTCGGGTGTACAAAGGATATTCCCACTGAATCCCAGCAAAATCCTTCCATTCTTACCGTCCACAAAAGAGCCTGATTGCTGCTGTGTAAACAGAGGCTGATCAGATCATGGCATCGTTTTAAAACCATGAAATCAGGCTCCCCCTCCCCCCCCCACCCCCCANCGGGCGGCGCATGCTCACTGCGCCTCCTCCCTGCGCGCCGAGCCCCGTCCTCCCCTGTCGCAGCGGCACAATCTCTCCCAGTAACGCAGCCGCGGCGGCCGCCTCAATGAGGGCACGGCAGCCTCAGCGGCGGCGGCGGCGGCGGCAGCTCCTGCTGGCTCAGTGAGGGCAAGGCAACCTCCGCGGCGGGTCGGTCTCCTCAGGGGTGGGTAGGCAGCCTCGGCGGCGGCAGCCGCCTCAGTGAGGAGAGGGCAGCCTCAGCAGTAGCGTCCTCAGCGAGGGGAAGGCAGCCTCCGGGCAGCACGTTCCCATTGCGATGCATAGCCGAGCTGGATTTATTGGCGAGTCTGGGCGAGCAAGCTTGAGGAAAAGGAGGGGGAGGAATTAGGTCCTGCGCTACTTGTTTATGCCTTTGAATTCCCCCCCCTCTCCCGCCCCTTTCCCTTAAAACGGGGGCGAGGGGACGCGGCCGCCGTGGTGCACGTCGCCCGCCTGTCAGGAGAGGGACCGGGCGGTTTCTTCGGCTGCCGCCGCTCGGATCCTCCCGCTCGTGGCTCGTTTTCCTTCCTCCCGATTCCCGCCCGGCGAATTCCTTCTTCCTGACGCCCGAGCCAGGGAGGGCTCCGTGAAAAGAACCGTCGTTCGCGGAGGGCGTATTTGCCGCGGGGCCGTTAGGACACCGCACCTGCCCCCCCTCCCTCCCCGGCTCCGGTGCCTCCCCCGGCGCAGCCCGTAACGCGGCGCCTCGACGTTCAGCCCCAAGCCGGCGCAGCGGTGTCAGTGCGCTGCATGGCGACAGCGGTGAATTTTCACCGAAGCCCCTTCGGTCCGCAGCAGGGCCGGCATGTCCCCCTCAGCGAGCAGGGTGACCGTGGCGGCGGGGCGCCCCAGCCCTTAAAGCGGCGGGGGGGGGGT
>VZTL01007983.1:26711-39970 GCA_013400535.1 Scopus umbretta
CCCGGCCCCCCCCCCCGCCGTGCCGTGCGGGCCGGTGGGCCCAAGGCGGCGGCGCCGTCGTGAGGCGGCCTCTGACCTGGGCCGCCGCAGGGGCTCTGCCGCCGGCCCTCGGCGGGTGCCACCGCGGTACATCCAGGAAGAAAGGTGAAGGGTTTGGCTAAAACTTTGAAAAAGCCCGACCCTCTGCCCTCCCGCCTCTTCGGCTTCTGCGGAAGTTTATCCGGGAGAAGTTGGCAGCTCCCGGCTTGCCCCAAAAGTAGTTCGTTTGGAGTTGCAAGGCGGTTGAGGGACGGCTTGCTCTGGGTCGAGAGGGTTGGTTTCCGAGGAGCTTCTTCACTGGGAGCTTCCGCTCAAGTCAGAATAAATCCGTCTGCGGGATAGATTTATGGGGTTGATTCATACCGTGTGTCACATCTTTGAGACCGTTAACGGTAGACTACAGGCATTTTTTAAGGCCGTTGTCAAAGTTTGAGTTCTTTTTTTGGCACTTCCTAAAAGTCATTGGAATTGGTGGCCAAACCACAAAATTAGCTTCCGTAACAGCTTGGTCAAGCCCAAAGGGCTGCAGCTGCTGGAAAATACAGTTATTTAAAACCAAAATCACACCCTTTCAAGCATGTGACTTGCTTCAGGTAAAATTTACTCTTGAGCAGAAAACTTGGAGCACAGGTGCCACCCAATATTTTTTTTTTTTCTGCAAATGATGACTTTGTTTTGGTGCTCATCTTTAGGGTTAGCTTCACTTTTAAAAATTGGCATTTTGGGTGATCATTAAAGTTACTACTTCAAGCTGAACTTTTCATGTCACAGTCAGCTAAGCTAAGCAGACCTCTCCAGCTATCCCTTTTCTGTTGTTAAATATATGTACTCACAGTGACATAAGCAATGACTTTTAAAGTGATTCGTAATGTTAAAATGTGAAGGACAAGAAAGTGGCTACAAAGCTAGCAAGAGCAGGCTCTTTAATAGTCTGTCTAATATAGCAAAGGATTCTCCGAATGCCATGAAAATTAAACACAATACCGGATTGGGAAGCAGGTTGATAATACGTGGTACAGGATGGCTATAGTATGTTCATGGTCAGGGCCTATTCTTATACTCTGATTTATTATTTTTTCTGAGAGTAAGAGAAGAGTAAACAATATGACACCATCATCATTGTTGTGAAAAAGATCCAGTGCAGTTGTTTTTAACCCTTTCTGTCTGTGCTTTCTCTTAGAGATGTTACAGAAGTATATTGCTATCCAACGTTTAAGAACTTGCTTTTCTTTTAGACCTGTCACAGACTGCTTAGTAGTCCGTGGACTTCAGAATTCATTCAGTGTTCAACCACTGGTTCAGCATAAATCCATTTGCCATCACATGTATAATCCGAGAACCAGTGCTCTAATTTTGTTCAACAAAATGTAGACATCTAGACTGAAGCGACATATAACTAAGCTAGTTTCCCATCATAGTCAATGGTGAGAAAAAGGTGCTTTGGGGAGCAGATCATCTCATTCTGAATCACAAATCTAAAATACGTTGGATGGATTGCGCTCTATTCTCTGTATTATAAGGGTCGAGTTAGGCAAGAGAAACCCTTGTTACAAATGGAGAGATTTCCAGTGGAGCGTGAGATAATGCTGTGTTAAGCTGGTGTGCCGGGAGCAGGTCACATCCCCCATGGACGGAAAGCAAATCCAGAAGTCCTGGGGATCTGGGAGGTGAAGGCGGATGTCTGTCAAAGATGGCTCCAGGAAGCATGAACCAGGAAATGAATGTGCAATTGGAAGGGGAGGACGAGAAGAGCTATAGAAGGACAGGTGAAGAGATGTGTGCTAACTAGTTTTTCGGAACAACTGGGCTAGACATATGAAAAGTTCAGGAAAAAAAATCGAGGCAGCCTTTGTTGCAAGGTGAGCAGATTAGGGATAGCCAAGCAGAATGTCTTGGGGCTTTGCCACAAGGAAGGATCCTGAACCTTGAATTCAAGTTGCCCACTACACCATGTAAGGGGGGACAACACTAAGGGCAACAGGAAGGAAGTCCAAAAAACTCAGAGGGTCTGCGTTCTGTATAAGCATCTCGCAGGAAAGAAGGTAAATATCTCAGGAAGGTAAATATCTTTCCCTGCCTTTTTTTTTACTCTGAAGTATTTAAGTCTGCTTTTCCCCAAGAAGGAAGGGTAAAGGGAGAGAGGGTAAGTGAAGTGCAAGAGCATTCATGTACCCCATTAGAGCTAGCAGCAGAATGATTAGAGCTTTCCTTAGAAAATGAGAGCACCAAGACTATTTCTCGGATTTTCTGATTTAGAGCAAAAGATGTGAACCGTCTCCAGGCTTGGGCAACCCCACTGCAAAGTTGTTGACATTATGGTACAGAGCTCTTTCATTTTCCCCTGTTGGAGTTATTTAATAACCATGGCCTGGAAAGCAACTGGTGAAGATTCAGCTTTGTTGTTGGCGTCCGAGGATCCTGTATTCCAGTTGCCAATTTTTTCAGTTTAGGTACCGTTTAAGTATGACCAAGAGACTGGGTCCAGTGAATTGGACCCACTAGGTCCATTCCCAGATCATGATCACCTTACTGGAGAACCCTGCTTTGATATTCTTGGTCTTTGGCATCATCTGCAGATCTGGGCAGCTCATTCCCGTGAAGTGGTGGTGATGCTGAAGTGCACACGGCCAAGGTACCAGGAACTCGGGCACTGGCGTGGGGGACAGTTGAATGCTATTGCAGAGGAACTTTGTTGGTGTGTAAGTAGCATTTTGGGTACTTGGCACCTAATTTCTTTTCAGGATACATGCCCTGGAATCCCGTACCACGGCTGTAAGCCAGGTGAGGATGCTGGGTTAGTGATTCTCATTGTTTTGAGCTTTTTCCTCAAAATGGGAGAGGTTTTTGAGAAAAGTGGACATTGAGAACTCTCACTAATGGAGCCTGAAGTAGAGATTGGGCTAGAAGACAGGCTAGTGATGACAAGTAACTATCAGTTGAAAAGATTGGCTGAGATACTGGCCTCACCAAGGTCAGTAACAACTCTCTCAACAATTTCAGCGGAATGAGGATTTCAATGTAGGGCCAGAAGTTGTGAGTAGCTAAAATGTAAAACAGTCATGTCCCTATGCTCTTGATCATTTCAGTAATTAAGGTGTTTACTGGCTGGCTGGCAATGTGTATATATGCAATGTCTACCCAGTCTGCATAATGCAAACTCTGAAGCCCTGTAGGATTTAGTGACATTTCTACAAAGCAGGAGGGATACTCTGCAAGGTGTACCCACCTCTGTGCAGAGGCCAGCACAAGATTTATGTATTGCTTAAGAGACTGTGATAGATGCTATCAAAGTACATCTTTTTTGAAGGGCTGAAGGAATTCTTCCAAGGGAAATTTCTTGCCGGTGCAGTAGATTTGTGCAACTTTAAGTAGGACTTATGTAATATAGAGACCTGTGTAAGACCCCTGCACAATGGAGAATTTCACCTGCAATATATTTGGTTCCTGTGCTTTGTAAAGTATTTGCAGAGTAAAGACATTTGTTGGTAGTGTCTGGCTCCGGGGTTGGCTCTTGGCACAGACATAAATTTCACCCCACACTGAAAATCTCTCTAGTGGTCTCTGCCTCAAGTGATGCGTGTTTTATTACATTAATGTGACTATAACAATTCCTATGGATAATAATTGCATTTTTTTTATATTGAACTTTAGCCAGATCCTCAGATGTTTTATAAATATTTCTTAAAAACTGCCCTTTGAAACTTAATTTTTGTTCTTAAAAGCTGATCTATGTTGCACGTTTACACAGGGATAAATGAAGGTTTAAGGGCAAATACACATAAGCTTATCTGCTGAGCATATGAAAAAGGCCTTGTCCTGCAGAGGAAAACCTCTACTCTGTGTGACGCTAATGGCAGGGAGGCTCCAATAGGCTTCTGAAAATCCTGTTAGGTACTTACCTGTATCCTCAGGCTTCTAAACACCTTTTACCAGTTCGTTCATTAGGACTATGTTTGAAAGACTGGATACTGTTAAATCAGCGTTGCGGTGTTCAGTTATTTTTTTGTGCAATTTAAGTAGTGTGGACATGTAATTACTTGACTTCACTTGCATATCAGGTAGTTAGAAATGCAAATGAACTTAACTGTGGCCATGAATAATTACCAATGTTAAATTGCACTGCTAATTACTTGTGCCTGCAAAAAGATAAGCTGCATTTTTAAATTGCTGGACTTCACAAATGGCCTTTTTATATATATGATTTAGAGAGAGAGGAAAAAAAAGAAAGTTAGAGAGGCAAAAAAAGGTTTATATGTGGGCTTTGTTGTTTGTGCGCCATGTGTATGTTGTCCTGTACTGAAGAATTACCAAATTGCTTGTTGATAATATTTCTCTAATATCGCCATCTTGGATCCTCATAAATTGCATATATAAGTAACATAATATTCAACATTTAATCTTTGGGTAATTTTTTTAGCTCAAGTTTTCTTTTTTTGTGTTTGTTTTTTAAATAACAAAGGCTAAGCACTATCTTGTATGTCTGTATAACAAGTCTTTTAATGTGAATAATTCTGAACTTGCAGTCTTGTTAGTGGGAAGTATTGAAATTCTTCTTCCATCAACAGTTTTTAGTTAATATGGGCAGCACTGTAGAAGTGCCTCATAACAGGGTCTGCAGTGAGATCCTGAGCTGCTGACCTCAGAAGGACACTTGCTATACTCCTGAGGAGGAGAAAGAACCTCTTGTCAGAACATCAAGAGAATGTGGACCAAGCTTACTGCTATATCCAGTTTCTCCTCTCTCTTCCTATGCCAGAAAATCTGTTGGTGTTTCAGTAATTGAATGTGGATCACGAGGAAAACGACTTTCTTCTTTCTCCATTACAAAATGTAAAGTAGCATTCCTTACAGATCTTGTAGATGGGATTTGTTGAAGCATGTGCACAGACACTGGGAATAGTCCTACAGACATCTGCAGTTTAATTAATCCAATTAATTGTACATATTTTAGTATAAGCTACATTACAATGTCTTTCAACTACTGTAAATACATTCCATTCACTGATTTGTTTTTCTGTGCGTGACATACGGTAATGTGAATACATCATAGCGGTACAATTCAGCAACGAAAATAGTTGAAAGGAGCGATGCCGAGCACAGTTAGGAATTCATGACTAAATCACCTTAGGTGAATGGCATGATTTTTGCTTGAGGCTTGTCTAACCGATAATATGAAAACAGCCGGGTGAGAAACAGGTAGAGAGTCTTTCGGAATTTAGAAGCTGAACTGGGAGCACTGACCCAGGGCCATGCTAATGACTTTCTGACTCTGATGCTTGGTTAAGCAGTCTTGGGCTCTTCGCTGACTGTTATTCCCACATCTTACCTTCTGACTTTCTAACAACCACCTTTGGGTAAAAGTGGAGCATCCCCACACAAGAAAAGATTTCCAGCCAATGCCAAGTTAGCACCTCAGGACCATTAACACAGAAAGCTATGTTAATTTACTCCAGTAGTGGAATCTGGTACTAAATGATTTTAGAAGTGTTGTTATTAGCTTTAGAAACCAACGATGAACAAAAGCTTGTAGATTTTCTTTTTTAAACAAAGGAAATGTTTGGTTTATGGTGTTTGTGCACCTCACCGCTTCTCAGATATTATGTTTGATAGTCCTTTTGTCTATGCTATTTTAACACTTGAGTTTTCAATAAAATGCTTTCTCAGAGGCTATGTAATGCTCTTGCTTTACCTTCCTAAATGGAAGTTCAGGACTTAAAATCAGCTAACCACTGCTGAAGCACACAGGAGCTCTGCAGTGCCATGGTCATTAACAGTGCCAATCATAGCATTCAAGAATGCTTTTTTCCTATCGCCATTACAGACGCCAATGGAACACTGTGGAGCAAAATTAATGGGGTTAGTGACATTACAGGGCAGAATACTTGCCTTGAGAGAGGAACCTGAAAACGCCTGAGAGACAGGGGAAGGGTGACTTCTTCCAGCTGAGCTGTGGCCAGCATTTTTATGCACCCGGTATTAAGTGTAGACAGCCTCATGTCTGAGATGCACATAACTATACCAGCTATGTAAACCTACACTATCCCAAGCTCTTCCGTAGTTTTCTGGCATGTATGGATATGTGTGGAATGCTGCTTTGGCTGGCTGGGGGGACTGCCATGCTGGTGGGCTGGCAGGTATTGCTCCCATCTCTTTTTGTGCTGTTGGCTCACTGGAGATTATTAGGACGTGGTCAGGGCCTAACAGAAGGAATGATTATGGTTCATTATTTTTCATATACTTTCTGTCATGAAGCTATATAATGACTAAGTGAATTTATGCACATTTCCTCCCCTTCACTGTCTCTTAAACTTGGAGGCTGATTTTAGTGAAGTCAGATACACGAGCGGAGAGGTCTCAGAGGCAGGTGAGGTTCCTGTAAATTTTTTGAATGTAGGTGTTGGCTGCTTGTCCTAGAGTTTACCATTCTCTATTGCTGTTCCTTCAGGCTGGCCACCACTTTCAGGCTGGCCACCACTCCCTAGGGACCCTGGTCCATACTTGAGGCTTCAGCATACAGCGATTCATCCACGGGTCAAAACTGGCCACGGCCTGGGGTCTTAATCCCTTCTCGGTCTGAACTCTTTGTGGCCAGGCTTGGCTGTGCACAGCTGTGCAGCTGAACAGGACACTGGATATGTCACCGTGGTTTCTGTATCCAGGGGCAAGCGTAGCACTGTGTTAGACCCAAAGACCACGCTGGTTCTGTGACAGACTACACGCATCCTGTTCATAGTGCAGTACCAAACGGATCAACAGGCACACTGCTGAGCTCCTCCTTGCTTCTGTTGCAGCTACTGCTCCGTTTCTTCCAGTGCTCACAGAACTATTTGCATGATGATTAATGGTGCATAAGGATATATGTCAAATCAATCACTTTTTGTAGAGCTGGGATATATAAATGCTTCCATTTTCTGCTATCTTTAAGGTTAGGTTAGAGGTGAACCATGAATGGATGGTATGTTGTAGGATTAGAGAGACTATTTGGCAATAGCATTTTCTATTTCTAGCAATATACTGAGAGGGGGATTTAAAAAAATAGGATAAAATAGGATAACTGTCACAGACAGCTTTCAGAGAACTTTTAGGCTGTGCTCAGGGACAAAAATTAAGTGTCAGTTGTTAGAAATACTTATTTTTGCTTTTATGACTGGTTCACATCTCGGCATTAGACTTCCTACTAATTTATTGTTTACATTTTAATTTAAGATAATACAGACATGTACAGTATAATGACTCTGGATTGATTTAAAGGTCTTCGAAGAAAATGTAAATAGGTTAAAAAAAGTACACTCCTGAATGATAATTGCTGTGAATGCATAAGATTGAGACAATGGAGAGTCAAGTCTGTAATGTCTGAGATGGAGAGTGACCACTGGCTTTGCAAGCAGCTAGCATGAATATATGTTCTATTAGGGAGCTTCAGGTCTTATGATCTAGAAAGTGGAAATACTCTTGGATATTCCTGGGTCAACTCAGCTGTTACCTGTTCACTGCAACTGATTTGATATCTAGAACCTGAGGAGGGTGTTGGTCTCTTTGCCCAAGTGACTAGCGATAGGACAAGGGGAAATGGCCTCAAGTTGCACCAGGGGAGGTTTAGATTGGATATTAGGAAAAATTTCTTTACTGAAAGAGTGATGAAGCATTGCAATAGGCTGCCCAGGGAGGTGGTGGAGTCCCCATCCCTGGAGGTATTCAAAAAATGTGTGGATGTGGCACTTCGGGACATGGTTTAGTAGGCATGGTGATGTTGGGTTGATGGTTGGCCTAGATGATCTTAGAGGTCTTTTCCAACCTTAATGATTCTGTGATTCTAATGCCATGGTCTCATTTTGTCAGTTTGTTGGATGTTAAGGATGAAATGTTCTCATTTATATGTAGAACAAGCAGAAGCAATTTTAAGTTTTATACTTGCAAGGATGCAGAGAACAGTCTATCTCTGGATAAAAGTAGATTATCTGCTAGGAATCATGACAATTTGAATTCTGCAGATACCATCAGAACAGCACTGTGATGGCACAGTAGGAGGAATGGCATGAATGCAGCTCTATGATACAACTGTAAATATAAATTTATTACTGCATTGCCTATTTCATGGAGGTATGAGAATGAATGTTTTATTGAAATGTCACCTACAAAATAGTCAAGCCTAATGCTAGCAAATGGCAATATCTTTTGCTTAATTGGGCTAGTATTTGCATATAGTTAGACAATGTTTGAGTATGTAAAGAAAACAATAAAAAACTGAGCGGGAACAGGATGTTGCACTGTACTAGGTAAGACTGACAGGAGAAGAACATGGGATCTGGTCCCTGCTACCTAGATTTTTTAATGCTGGTTTTGCTTTGTTTTCTGGTTGACTACAGAATGTCAGGCCACGGAGCTGGGTCCAGGACCTAAATCTTGCTGTAAGACAAGGCAGGTATCCTAAGTCACAGGCATGGTTTTCAGCCTCTCTTGTCCACATCCCTCCCTGCCCACCGTGCCATTGCTCTTGCATTTTTACACATAGAGGGTCCAGGACAAACAGGAGAGCATGCTTTCCAGAATTATACCTCCTGGTACTCCAGGAAACTTTTTTTTGGAGGTGGGAGTCTGGCTTGAATTCCAGATAGTGTTTTGTGTGATGTAACTACTAGGTGGTTATGGAAAAGGTGGGCTTCCTGCAGCATTTGTGCGTTCCCTGGGCTCAGCACTGCTGCTGATGTACCTTAGCCGAACACACCGCTCAGATCAGACTCTTCTGGGGACATTGCTGGGAGCAAGACGTCTAGGTTGTGCTCTGAAGAGCTTTAAATCTGTCTCACATCTGGATCACAGAGATTCTGCACTGCACACTCTTGGGCAGCTCTGCACATGAATGGAAAGCTTGTGACCTTGGGTCCAAAGTGTAAATGCCAGCTGAAAAGTGAGCACTGATAAGTCTTGCTGTTGCTGCAGTGAGGGATTTCTGGGTCCATTTTTGAAGGGTTTATGTCCTAAATTCTGTTCCAAGTCATGTTTTAGATATTTAAATCACCTCTTAAGCTCTTGCAGTTCCTCACTACATAAGTTTATTAAGCCTCAGTGAACTTATTCTCTCTCCATTACTAAAATAAAATGTGGAAGTAAGAGATCTAAATAATAGTAATCTGTTTTTCCTAATATGGGATATGTACCTGGACATAAAAGTGCTCTTTTGGTGAGTGAACACACCAGTTTCTCACAGTACAGGACCAGCAGTAGCCAAGTAAAACGTACCTGTTGTGTAATTCTGTGCTGCATTGTAAATTTGGTATTAATGTAATGCTTCAAAAGCTAACAGAACATTTAGCTGATATACTGTATCTCTCTATTATGTATAATATCTCCTCATAAATATGGATGCATAACAAAACTGTGGCAATTTGAGGAATTTATGTAAAACTTATGAATTCTCTTTGATATCATGGGTCCTCAAGATATATCTGTTTCAACCAGTATGCTCTATATTGAAGAGCGAGCAGTTTTTTCTTTCTTTTTTCCTAACCTTTTTAGTGCATTGAATTTTCAAAGGACATTGCCACAAGGCCAACCATGGAACATAATGAAATGCTGACAACCTGAAATCAAATGGAAGACCTTCAGACAAAAAGAGCTGGCAATTGCTCAGAATTATTTATTTGCCCATGTGCCCGAGTTACCAAAACACGGATCACATCTGGGGAAAACTTGGTGATGCTGAAAGAGAAGTAAAAGTTAAAAAAGGGAAGGCAACTTAATGGCCATTCTGGAGTAAGACAGAAGAAATCGGGAGAAAAAACTTGTTGCAGGAATGTAAGAGGTTATTTTCTGCTATCACAGGCAGACGGAGGCAATTGAGAACATAGAATTTTAATGGAATCGCAAGGCTAGATTTAAACGTATTTTGACCAATTTAGGTGAACCTAGTTAGATAATGAATGGAGCTGGGATAACCTTCGGTAGATACAGTGAGAAGCTGAAGGGAGTTGAAGTTACAGACTTAATTATGAAACTTTCAGACTTCTGCTTCACTTGGCAGTCTTGGAATACAATTATGAACCTACTTAAACCAAAGCTATTTTAAGGTGAGGTAGGTTTTCAACCCTTAAACCCTTTAATTGTTAATTAAAAATCTGCTAAATTTGGGATACAGCTATTCAAATATGGCTTTTAGTGATCAGATACAGTAAGATACCTTTCAAAACAGAAAATGCTTCTTTTTAATGTAAACCCCTAAATGTTAAATCATACCTGGAGGTTTCTGAAATTGAAAAACATAAGAAAGAGTAAGAGGATGAATAATTACTAGTACTAAGAAAATGTTGAGATTTTAACATTGGGCTAATAATAACATAATTGCTAAAATGAAGAAAGAGATACAAGTCTAGTAGACTTTGACTCAGCATTATGGTTTAAGGCTTAAGTATGCTGTAATGTGAATAAAACTGCGCTATATAGCAGTTTTAAGAAAGGATTTCTGAAGTGTCTCTACCAGCGGATGGTGCAAGATTTGTTCTGGTCTGTTCAGTGAGAGCATCCTAGAAGGAATTCTTTGAACCAGTGTAGTTTATGGGCTTTTATTATTTCTGTGGTAAGTTTAGAGAAACATATGTACTTATAAATCTCTTTACAAATGCCCCAGTTCCATATAAGCTGCACATTTCTCAGTCTTTGTAATAAGACCAGAAATGGTTACTGTAAGCAGGAGGCAGGGATCAACTGGTTCAAAAACGAAACAAACAACCTTTCCCTCATCGAGTTTACTTCCTTGGTGTTTATTTCTTGTGAAACCAGAGCACAGCTTTTGCAAACAGGACAAAAGGAGAGTGGGTTTTCAACACCCGACAATGAAAAACCGAAAGCCCAGTCCTGTGAGAGGTCATGGAATTCTTACTGAGCAAATGGCTCAGCTACTACTGCGTGAAAGAGAGTGTACTGAAGGTAGGTCTGTCAGTGCCTCTTCGCCCTGTTTCTGTGACAGTTGCTTCCCATGGCCTGTATTTTGCACTAAATTAGGCAATCTTCATTGTCCTGAGTTAAGACAGTTGGCATTATGATATATTGAGGCAGCAGTCTGACAACTATTTACAGCCAATTTCAGATTATTTTGGTAGCGTGCATAAAGTGATCACATGCTCTACATTCGCTATTGGAAGGTCAGTATTCCTTTGGAAGTAGAAGGGATTTTAATTCTTAATTGCTATTAAGTCTGTTGGGAGTTAAGCCGAGAAACCTCTGGCAAAACTCATGAAAGTTCAGATTTCAAGTGCTTTACATTTCTATCTACAGCTATCATAATTTCCTTGCTGGTCCTTCTGAAATTGAGAGCATGTAATCCTTTTTACTGGGATTTCATTGTTATTTCTGGATAGGAAAAGAAAATTTACAAAGTGCTTCTTATTTAATAGAGAACCTCGTGTAGACTAGGTGAAGGGAGTTCTTGAGGAACGGTTTGACAGAGACACAAAACAGATTGCTCTTATTACTGAAATGATAGAACAACAAGACAGAAAGATAAGCTGATGTACGTCAGGCATGTACAGCACACATACATTAAAAGTGTGTGAAGAGGTACTTTAGATTAGTATGGTGTCCTTGAGAATGGGCTGTCTTGTGGATTTCCCTTTGCCTTGGTTGATAAGTCTTGTGGGGGGGAGAAGCAATGGAATCTAAGTTGAATATATAAGTTCTGAAATGTGTTTGTGGAATAAGAGTGGGGAGAATATTTTTTCTAATATTAAGATGTAGGTCAAATAATTTACTGGTAGCGGGCTGAGAGAAAAAAAAAAGGCAGCTTCTATTTCAAGAACCAATTTAGATTTTCACGTAAATGAAAATCAAGAATAATTCTACTGCATTACACAGAAGTGTAAGGGCTGGTGCAAGGTCAGAATGAAGCCTCTTGTGATTTCTGTTCAAAATGAATTTAAATCAGGATGACTGCACTGATTTCAGCAACTTCAGGCTGTTTTTTAACCAGCTGAAAATTTGTCATTCAGTTATCACAGTAAATAATTCAGCTAATATTTTCCTAAGGAAAGAGATGGGGATGGAGCCCAGTGTGGCTGCAGTTCCCCGTGACCACCATCTGGTGCAAGGTGCACTACTAGTCAAATGACAGGGACCCCTCCATCCTATCGACGTAGCTACTGCATCCAAACCTGTATTTTGCTCTTGACCTTGTCCTAAACTCCCAGGGATGCCAATGGGAGCTCCATGTGCAACACTGTCTTTTATTCAGGCTGTCAAATCTTAACATTTTCAAAATGTTGACTTGGCCAGGAGTTGAGATAATTCGCATTCGGGGCTTTGCACTGAAGCATTTGAATTCCATTTGGAGTACAGTACTAGCCCCATAAACCCATCTCTAAAAATCCCACTCTGAAAAGAGGATTACTGTACATATGCTGTATTTGCTCCCTTTTTTCCATAACCTTTTAATGCCTCAGGGATTGAGTTTCACTAGACGCAGTGGGAGAATCCTGGTACATCTGGTTTCCCTGTGGTCTTACATGATGACTGAACAGCCTCACAGCTTTTGCGGTCAGGTTCCCTATGGGCTCACACTGTGATTAGATTTGTTCACCACAAATATATCCTTGTTTGCCATAAAGATACGAGTGAATTGAGCTGCTGTTTATGCATCCCATTTACAACTAGGATTTCATAGAATCATCCAGTAAATTAGGTTGGAAAGGACCTCTGGAGGTCACCTCATACATTTCCTGGCTCGGTTGCTTCCCAAAGATGATTTCTTTTTTCCCCTTTTGTGGATGGACAATTTAGAAATATCCTTTCAGCTAACAGAGTGACCTCTGCTTTCCTAATTCTCCCAAATGCAAGCACTCACCCCAGCCCACGCACATTCCGTATTTTAAAAGATTATATACAGCGTTTTTAAAAATCAAGGGTAACATACAATACCAAATTTTGAAATGTGAAATCTGGCATGGAAGAAGGTTAAAGATGTATAAACCACGCAGCTATTCCTGAATGTCTAAACAAATACCTGATCACCTATCTGGCTTTTGTCACAGCAGGAGATGGCTCCATGGAGCGAGAGGGTAGCAGTGGCCTGGGCATGCATTTGGCACCTGGGATGACCCAGCTGTCAGTCACTTCCCAGGCAGGATTTGAGGTTATCCAGCATCCCTTGGATCAGGAGAGCCTGCTGCCATAACGCTGGCATGGGAGACGGTCGTGGCAAAGTTGATGGGTGTCCTAGTTTTAGCTTAATT
>VZTL01007984.1:0-32833 GCA_013400535.1 Scopus umbretta
GGCCCGGCCCGGCCTGGCCCAGCCCCGCCGCCGCGCTCTGACCTACTTTCCCCTCCCGGGACATAAACAATACTCTCTCGACACCGCCTCCCAGGCGCCCATTGGCTACGTCCTCGCCGCGCCCCCTCGCCGTTGGCTGAGCGCTCCGTCGCTCACAGCTGAAGGAGGAGGGAGGGGGCGGTGCCCGAGGGGTGCCCGGCGCCACTGGCTGCGTCGTACCGTCAATCCTCGGGGAGCCGTGCCATTGGGCGGCCACTGCAGCGTCCCAGGAAGCGTCGCGAAGGGAAAACGCCAAACCCATTGGCTGGTGGAGGGGAAGCTAGAGGGTTGGATTGGCTGCGGAGACTGGGGAGGCGGGTTCTCGGTGAGCGCGCGGCTGCCGATTGGGGGCGGCGCCTGCCAGTCCGCGGGGGCGGGGCTTTAGCCCGGCGGCGGAAGGCGGAAGCAGGCGGAGCCGGACGGCAGCATGGAGGAGGCGGTGGTGGCGGCGGGTGAGCGGCGATGGGGCTGCGGCCGGGCGGTTTCCCGGGCTGCTGGGCCGGCACCGGCCTTCAGTGGGGCGGGGAAATCCCGGGGTGACTGGGCCTGGTGGGGATCCGGGACTGGTTTCTGGGGGGTTCCGGGGTGACCGGGACTGGCCGGTGCTGAGGCCCGGCTCCTGGTGAGGGGAGCTCCGCGGTTCACGGGCCGTGCCCGGTTACCGGGGGGTGGCTCTGGGCCTTTCTGGAGGCCGGGGCCTGGCTCCTTCTGGGGACAGCGCTAAGTAACTGGGCCTGGTATGGGGCCGTCGCTGACACCGGGCCGGTCTCCCGGGAGCACCTCGCCGCGGGGCTCCATCTTCCCCCTCCCTGGCCCCCCTTCTTCCCCCTTTCCCCGTTATCGGGGCCGAGCGCCGTTACCGTCGGTGGAGGTGCGGATGAGGTCTGCCATGGTGCGTGCGGGCTCCATGCCGCCGGTGCCGGTGTCCGGTGTGATGCCAGAGCGGCACGGAGGCGGGCCGGGCCTCGTGCGGTGAGTCAGTGGCCGGCAGTGACGGGGCGCCCGGGAACGCGGGCCCGGGTGGGTGGCGTTTGTCAGCCGTGGCCGGAGTGCCCGGTCTGACCTTCCGCCACCTGTACAGCCCCGGGCCGGGGAACTGGCCCCAAGTGTTCCCCGCTCTCAGCTCCACACTGACGAGGCGTGACAGCCGAGCCCGAAGTGGGGGCTGACAACACAGCAAGAAACGACAGGAAGGCTGGAGAGGCGCGTGGGACTGTGGGGAGGCAACTCCTGTGGTATGGAGGAAGGAAACGCCAAGGAGCTGACCTCACTGGCAGCCTCTGAGCCGTTCCCTGAGAGGGCTCAGGCTGAACCTGGCATAGGCACAGCGTGACCAGGCCCTGTGGGTGTTTATTGCTTTGCTGCCCAATTGCCACTTAGGTCATCAGGACAAAGCCTTTACTTCCCACACAATGTTTACTGCTATTGCTCTTATTGTCCCTTTTCTGATGGCAAACGGGCTGTTGCACATCCACCTCTTCTTTCCCTCTCCCTTACACTTAAAACAGATTTGTTGGAGCAGTGACAGGCACCGTCGCCCTCAGCAGAGACCCGTATCTCTGCACTGACCGGTCAGGTCCTGCCGGCTTACATTGGGAGAGACTCTGATGCCTCTTTACTGTTCTTGTTAGAGAGTCTAATGCCTCGTTATTATTCCTTCCAGAGAGAAGTAATTTGGCCGGGGTGCGGCACATCCTGCTGGTGCTCTCTGGGAAGGGCGGCGTGGGGAAGAGCACTATCTCCACCGAGCTGGCTCTGTCGCTACGGCATTCCGGGAAGAAGGTGAGCAAGGGGCTGTGGGATGCTAAGCTCTGTCTTCTCCTTCCTGACTTCCAGCTGGGCTGGGCTTTGCTCATCCTTTATGTATGTGTGTGTCCCATGCGGGCAGTGTATGGATTCTCTGTGTGAAAATGCTATTTGTGATAGCAGCTCAAGTGATTCTTTTTTTTTGTGTTTGCTTGATTCATCAGAGCTAACTGCAGTTCATTTCCCTTTCATCCAAGGGACTAAAATCACCCAAGATTTGTTGGTTTTGAAACTGAGGCACTGAGAAATTACTCTGCTGGTTTGTGGTGTAACACACACTCCCTTTGTGGAGTGAAGTGGGTGAGCTGAAGGATAGTGTTACAGTGGGGACAGAGGGGAACTGTGTGGGCATGAGACAGGCTGAATGCCCCAAGGATTTTTTTAAAGGCTCTGTGCAGCCAATGCCACTTGTATCCTGACAGATGTCTGGCATAAAGATCTCCCCAAAGTTCCTGGGGAACACCTAGGAGATGCCCCTCAGAGGAATGGTGACCAGGAGGGCAGTCAAACTTTAAAGCAGTTTTTTGAAACTGTTTCAGATGTGGCTGCTGAGCTTAGAGTCCATTCGGTAAAGTGCTACGAGCAGCTGAAATTCAGATGCTGCCTCCCCCTGCCCAGGGAAGGGAGCATGGCCAGGTGCTGCCACTGTGCTCAGCCCTGTGTGAAGAAGGGCTCTGCCTCATCGCCCGCAGGTGGGGATTCTGGACGTGGACCTGTGTGGCCCCAGCATACCCCGCATGTTCAGGGTGCAGGACAATGACGTGCACCAGTGCGACAGCGGCTGGGTCCCTGTCTTTGTGGACCAAGACAAGAGCATCTCACTCATGTCCATCGGCTTTCTGCTGGAGAAGCCAGATGATGCTGTGGTGTGGAGAGGACCCAAGAAAAATGGTACAGTTGTCTTTTGCTGTTTGTGGCTGCATTCTAGTGCCAGGAACCTCCTGCAAACCCTCCTGGAGGTGGTGTTTGTTCCTGCTTGGGGCCCAGACTTTTCTGGGCAGGTCATTCCTTGGAACAAGACAAGTTTCCTGTTCTGCAGGAGTGGGTTCAGATTGCTTGGGAGGGGAGAGTGCAGTTTGTGTTGTGCTGACAGATACCCCTGCCCCACCTGGCTCACAGGGCACCTGCTGAAACCTGGTTTGTTTGCTCTCCCCCTGCCCCTTTTATTTCTGTAGCTTTGATCAAACAATTTGTTGCTGATGTGGCCTGGGGAGACCTGGACTTTCTCATCGTGGACACACCACCAGGCACATCTGATGAGCACATCTCCACGGTGGAGGCCTTGCGGCCCTACAAGCCTCTTGGAGCAATACTGGTCACAACACCTCAGGTAGGGCAGCTGGCTGGATCTGAATTGGAATTCCTGGGCAGACTTCCGCCTATGAGCATGGTTTGGGGGCGGAATATGCACCCCAGGGTGGGTGTTTGCACAGGCCTGCCCATGGCTGCTTGTTCTACACTTCTGCCTCTCCTTTGACACATGCCTCCTCCAGACCCATGGTCCATCTGGACAGACAGACACCCCTAACCTCCCCTGCTCTCCCTGACAGGCTGTGTCTGTAGGAGATGTAAGGCGAGAGCTGACATTCTGTAAGAAAACAGGCTTACAAGTTCTTGGTATTGTGGAGAACATGAGCGGCTTCGTTTGTCCACACTGTTCGGTGAGTTTATTTGGACTACTGGGCTGTTGTGGGTTCTTGTTCATGATGGGGTGTTATAGGATGCAGTCCCTCAGGTGGAAAATTGGCAAATGCCACGAGGGAGATGCTGGGGAGACGAGAAGCTGCTGGCTGCTGCCTGTCGGCTTTGGAAGAAGCCAGTGGTTCTGCTTTCCTGAAGAGAGCTGCGGGAGGGCAGGGGCAAAGGCAGTAGTACCCTGAGGCTGGAAGGTGGAGGGGAGGTGGCTCTACTCATGTGCAGGCAGCGCCTGTCCTGTCGCACAGGGCTCTGGGATTTCTGACACACTGCTTTTGCTCTTCCTCCTTCAGGAGTGTACAAACATCTTTTCCAAAGGGGGGGGTGAGGAGCTGGCCAAGCATGCTGGGGTCCCCTTCCTAGGTGAGTGGCCTCTTTAGCAGAGCTTTCTGTGGTCAGAAGTGATACCTCTGTGGTGCTGTGGGAGTGCTTGAGTGGAGGGGTGCAATGTCACGGGGGCAGGCAGGCTGGGCTCTGCGTCCCTGCTGCCTGGTCAGAGGCAAAGTGTGGTTCTTGCTTTGCTTCTCTGCCATCCAAACTACTTGGAGTGGGCAACTGCCCCTGCTGGGGCAGAGGTGGTGATGCTCAGCAGCCTGCTCTGGCTGCTGACATCATGGTGACAGAGTAAGCAAGCCTGAAGCTGCACGGATCCATCCCGAAATGCCCTGGAGTCTCCCTGAGAAATGGGGGCTGAGGGATGAACCCTGCCCTCCAGACAGGGGTGGGATAAGGATGGGAGAGTGTGTCTCGTGAAGCACTGTGATGGGGTCTTGGACCCAGAGGGAGCAGTTGCTGGTGAGAAGTAGCTCCTGGAGAGCACAGTGAGGGTAATGGTTGCCCTCTTTCCTACTGCTTCCCCCAGAGGTGACTCTGGCAGGATATTTCTTTAATATCCTGACGTCAGGCCCTTGCCTTACAATGAGCAAGCAGTCACTCTCCCCGTTCCTCCTGTCCCACAGGCTGTGTTCCCCTGGACCCCCAACTCAGCCAGAGCTTGGAGGAAGGCAGAGACTTCATCCAAGAGTTTCCCAAGAGTTCTGCCTTCCCTGCCTTGGCTCACATTGCCCAGCAGATCTTGGATGGTACGTCACAGCAGAGCTCCTGAGGAGGGTATGGAGCTGGACTCTTGCTGGCAGAGCCCCTGTCCTGGCAGCGCCACCAGCAGCCCGTGCCGGCAGGGTAGGGCCATGCAGAAACTGTTTAGCTGTAAAACTGTCTCAGTGGAGGGTGACGGAGGGAGAGGGGGAGCACAGCACTGGTGCCACTCACAGTGATCCAAAAAGGGAAGCACTGCTCCATTCCTGCAGATCTGCAGAGACCCTGTGCAGGTGCTCCTGCCCGCACAGTGGCAGCCTGCTGCTTGCCTTCTCAACGTGGCGGTGCTCTGCCCAGATGGTACAGTTGTTCCTAGCCCCACGCACACAGCGCCTTCCTCTGCAGCCAGCCGTTGTGCACGTGCTTGGGGAGCTCTGGCTTGTCTTGTACACTGCGGTGCTTCTGGCAATCATCCAATGCAGCTACAGCAGCGAATGCCATCAACTGTTCTTCCCCTACTGAACCCAAATGGCACTGATCATCCGGCTCGTGGCTCCATGTGCTGCTGTCTTCTACCGCTTTCCTTGCGTGATGGATTATACAGTACTTGGTTCAGTGGCTGGTGAGTTCATCCTGGATGCTCCGATGTGGACCCAAGCCAGGCCAGCTTGCTCTGAAATCTCAGATCACTGATTCCTGATGGGCTGATGAGGGCACAGCATGTGCTTCACATGAGAGAACATCTTTAGGAGATCTACCACCCATCTGAGGTCTGCATCCTGCTGTGCTGGAAACGAGGCCTTTTTGGTCTGCTGGGGGTTATCATGACTCAGGAATATTTTTAAAGGTTCCAGGCAGTAAACGTTTTTCTTAAAATCCAAGTCTGTGACTTATGTTTTTCCATGGCTTCAGGTCTCATTGTAGCTGTGAGACTTGGTATTATGAGCGCTTCACATACATCTAGGTATTTCCTGCTTTTCCTCAGTTTTCTTGCTGGGGTTCAGCTAAATCTTTCCTCCTTCCATACCAGCTTCGAGATCCAGCTAGTCCCTTGTCTTGCTGAAAGCTGGCCCTGGCAGTCCTTTGCAGGATGCTTTGCCATGGCTCTTCTCCACACCCCTGCCACAGGTGGAGCTACTCCATGTCCCTGGGTGGCTCCTGTCTCATTGCTCCCAGTGTCTTGCTTCCTTGGACTGCCTTCCACGGCTAGCTTCCACAGAGCTGCTGCTCACTTGGGACCTGCCCTCCTCTTGCAGGCTTGAGTTAAGCTGGAGAAACAAGCGAAGGTGGTGTCCTTGCATCTTATCTCCTTCCTGGACTCTGAGCCCCTCCTGCCTGGGTGCCTTTCCATGCTTGGGACTACCCTTGCAGTGCTGTTTTTGGGAGGCAGGGGAAAATCTCAGATTTCCACTAACCAAACTGGCAAGTTGTCATTTGGAGGAGAGCAGGAGGAGCATCAGTCCCTGCTCCTGCTGTACCTGCAGCAAGGACTTGCACCTGACCAGCTTTCCCCATGTGCAGCTTTCCGGGAAAATTTTGCCTGACCTTTGGTCACTTATCAGGGATTTGGAGAGCTGGGCAGCGGTGCTGGAGTCTGACCGGGCTGTTGGCTTCTGTGATGTGGCTGGTCACCTCTTGCTCCCTCCCTGGGCACATGCCACCCACCCGGGGCTTGCCAAAAACTTGCTGAAAACTCCAGCACCCTGGGGAGCCTGTGCTCCTCGACATGTGTCTGCAAGCCCCAAGGGGCTCTGATAAGAAACCCCAGCCGGGTGCGGCACGTGCTTTGGAAAAAACATACTTACAAGATGGGTTGCGATAGCTCCAAAGGTTTATTTGTCTGCTATGATTTACCAGGTAAGTGACGTGTGCGGCTTTCTGCACCCTGCCTACAACTGCTGGTGCAAGGAATGATTAAAGCAGGTCATCTGCCCCCTTCCCTAAACCTGCTGGGGAGCCTGGGGGGCTTTTAGGCTTTCTTGGATGCTTCGTGGCAGGAAGATGCTTTGGTTTGTTCCACTGATGAGTCCTGGCCCCAGCAGGGATGCTGCTCACCATGGGGAGGGCTCTGGGCTGGGGGTGCAGGTTTCCCCCAATCCCGGAGGCTCAGGGATGCTTATCTTCCCGACAGGAGCTGGGAGAGACCCTGCTAACCCAGAGGCTGCTATTTAAATATTAAAGGACTGAAATATTTCAGTTTGAAGCCAGCAAAGCCCATCTGGGGAGCTGGTGCCCATCCCCCCCTGCCAAGGGCTGGGGTCATGGTCCAGCATCGTGCAGGCACAGCTCCTTGCTGCTGTCCCAGGGAGCTGGCAGTGGCAAAGCCAGGCTAAACTGGGGTGGCCGGGCTAAACTGGGACGGTGAGGGGGGCTGCTGCCCCAGGGAGCCCAGGATGGGGCTGGGGAGGAGACAGGCGAGGGTCCATGGTGCATCTCCCCAGGAAGGGCTGGTGTGCATCAGCAGTGAGCAAAGCTGTCCTCAGTGGTGTCACGGAGGTCTAGGCCTGCCACGGCTGGGGGGTGGAGACAGGTGAGGTTGTTGTAGGTGTAGACAGGGACATGGGCATCGTCCCCCTCGGCCACGGACTGCACAAAGCGTGGGACCACCACAGGGTGCTGCAGGGAGAAGTCCCGCAGGCCCTTCAGGGAGCAGTTGCAATGCCAGTTGTTGCCCCCCAGCCACAGCTGCTCCAGAGTGAAGGAGGCACACAGGAAGCCCACCGAGAAGGTCTCCAGTGAGTTGTTCTTCAGACTGAGGTACCGCAAGTTGGCCAGAGGGGAGATGACAGTGTTGTCCAGCATCTCCAGCTGGTTATGGGAGAGGTCAAGCCAGAACAGTCTCTGGAGTGGGCTGAAGGTGTCCTGGGAGATCTCCAGGAGCTGGTTGGAGGAGAGGAAGAGGTACTCCAGGTTGCTCAGACCCACAAAGAGCTGGGGTGAGAGGTGACTCAGCCTGTTGTGCTTCAGGTCGAGCTCCAGGAGCTCATGCAGTTCGCTGAAGCTTTGGTCTTCAATGACGGAGATGGTGTTGTGCTGCAAGAAGAGCCGTCGCAGGCTAGAGAGACTGGAGAAGGTGTTTGCCTGGATCCTGCTGAGGCAGCTGTGCTCTAGGTGGAGGCTGTGCAACTTGGTGACCCCCTTGAAGACATAGTCGGGGAGGACCTTGATGCAGTTTGCAGACAAGTGCATCACGGCCACGTTGTACAGCCCCAGGAATGCCCCAACCCTGATGTCTTGTAGCTGGTTGTTGTTGAGGCTGAGGACCTCCAGCTGGCCCAGCCCATCAAAAGTCCTTTCCGCCAGGTTCCGGATCCTGTTGTGCCCCAGCTGCAGCTCCTCCAGGAACTGGAGGTCTTTGAAAGTCCTGGGCCTCAGGCTGGTGATGGAGTTAGTGGACAAGCGTAGGACGTGCAGGCTCAGGAGGCCCAGAAAGGTGTCTTCAAACAGCAAGACGAGACGGTTGTGGGAGAGATCCAGCCACCGGAGGGACTTCATGCCCATGAAGGCACGGGGCGCAATGGCATTGATCTGGTTGTGGTTCAGGTACAGCTTCTGTAGCTTTTGCAGCTTGACAAAGATGTTGATCTTGATGCCCTTGAGTGCATTGCCACTCAGGTCCAGCTCCTTCAGCTCAGTAAGGCTGCAGAAGAGCTGGTGCTGGAGGTAGGGGAGCTTGTTCCCAGCCAGGATCAGCTCTCTCAAGTTGGGCAAGTCATGGAAGACCTTGTCAGGCAGGACCACAAGCGAGTTCCAGCCCAGGTTCAGATACCAGAGGTTGGAGAGCCCAGCAAACAGCCCTTCCTCCACCTTACTGAAGTAGTTGTTGTTGAGGCTGAGGGAGACAAGGTTCTGGGTGTGCAGAAAGGTGTGGGGAGCCAAGTGCTTGAGGCGGTTGCGTTCAAGGTGGAGGTGGTACAGGCTCCTCAGCCCATGGAAGGCGTGCTGCTCCACAGTGGCCAGCTGGCTGCTCTGCAGGTCCAGAAAGTCCAGGGCCGAGAGGTTCCTGAAGGCAGCAGCTGGCAGCAGAGTGAAATTATTGCCGTCCAGCCAAAGGGCTTTGGTGTTGAGGGGGACATCCTCGGGCAGGCGCGTCAGGTTGCGGGTGCTGCAGAAGACGTTGAGCTCCTCGCTGTAGTCGTCCAAGCTGCAGGCGCAAGGACTGGGGCAGCGTGGGGTGTCCGTGTCCCCCTGGTCCTTTGGGCTGTCGCCCCCGGGGGGCTGGGAGGTGGTGGCTAGCAGCAGGACCAGGGGGAGCAGGAGGGTAATGCCCACTGTGGGGTGTGGAGGAAAGGGGACACCATCAGCCCAGGATGATGGCTCCCCTAGGGGACCCCCTCGGGACCCGCCATCTTCGGTGTCTGCGCTGCCGGGGGAGGGGTTGGGAGGGGGCGGGGGGAGGCGTCAGTCCCAGCCCATCACACACACTGGGCAGCTGCAGGAGGTTTTGGAGCCTGGATCTGCCCTTGGGAGAGCGAGCAGGATTGCCCCCTGCTACTGCTGCAGCTCGGACCCGTCAGGTGCCCAGACCCAGAAAAGTCATCCCTTTATATTGCAACAGCAGCTTCTCCCTTTTGTGGGGAAAGGTCCCTGGTCCCCTCTCCTTCCTCCCCAGCTGCTGCCCTCCCCCCCCATTAACTTGCTCTTCCTTGGAGCAGAGGGGTCTCAGGGCCGCAGCCCCTGCCGGTCCCTGCAGCCCTCGTCCAGGTTTGGCCTCTGCCCAACGGTGCCTGCAAGCGACCCAGGCTGCACGGAGGCTCACAAAAAGTCTTATTAGCAGTGGAGGGGGGGAGAAAAGCTAAGGGTGACTTGAGTGTGAAACCCCAGCAGAGTTTTAGTGTCTCTCCCCCAACCCCTTGCCTTGCCTGTCCCTCCTGGGACAGGCGAGCAGGCAGGTTCCCCTGCCTTACCTTTGCCTGTGCTCATGGTGGCGGGCAGGGCAGCGCTCCCTCTCCACTTTCCAGCCCGCCGACTGCGCAGGGATGGATGGAGCAACCACCTTGACGCCCGTCCAGCCGCCCGCCCGGCCAGGCTTAACCCCACCGCTGCTGGGATGGGACGCAGGCTCAGCCCCTGGGACAGCATAGCTGGGGTGAGCATCACCTGGGACGGGCTCCTAGTTCTCTCCCCTGGTCTGTAACTGCCTTTATGGTAGCTGGGAAGGTGGGGATGGAAGGGATGCCCCAGAGGACCAGCTATGGTGGGGAGGATGATCCTGCTGGAGATGGGGTTTATGTGGGCGGGGAGTATGGAGGGATGGATGCAGCAGCCTCACAGGATGCCCCGTGGCTTTGCCCTGGACTCCTGGAGATCCCCAAGCAGCAGCACTGACCCTTCCCTGGGTGCCTGCCCTGCCCTGTCCTGCCATGCGGGGCATGCCCTGGGGTGAGCCCTGGCAGCGGGTCTTCATGCTGCATCAGGACCCAAAAACCACACACTGGGGCTTGCAGCATCCGTATTGGACAGCAGGTTAGAGGTGTGGGGATTACCCTTTCTGGGAGATGAGCTGAAATGCCCAAGATTTTATGGTGATGCAAGTGGGAAATGAGTTGGGAAATGGGAAAAAGCTCTTCTCTGTGTGGCAGTAAAAGCCTCGGGGATGAACCTGCAGACCCTTCCCGTGGATGTATCTGCCTCACGGGTGGAGATGGTGCTGGGAGCACTGCTCTGCTTGGTGCTTTGTGCCACAGGGGAAGCAGAAAGCAAAGCCTGGGTCCCAACAGCAAGGTGGTGGCTGCGAGGGTCCCTTGGCTCCTCTGCCAGCCTCATGTATGGTAGGATGATGGTAGATGGTGCTCCGGGGCTGGTGGAGCATCAGAGAGCCTCAGAGAGGCTGGTGACCTCGCTCTGTGTCCCAGGTCGTTTCCCTACCAGTGTCCAACACAGCTTCTGCAGAACCTTTTACCCATTTCCAGGAAAGAAAAAAAAAATAAATAAAAAAGCCACTTCTGCCCCAGCAAGATGAGCCCTGTAGGCCAGCAGCTGCTGCATGGAAAAGCCATGGCTAACCCTTCCCAATGTCCTGGTAGCCCCATTCCTCCTTGAAGATGCACCAGGATGGGGCTAGCATCTTTCACACCCATGCTTCCAGGAATGGGTGTCTCCCACCAGTGCTGCTCTGCCCTGACCCTGTTCCCCGCATACTGGTCCGTGAGGAGACCGTGGAAATTCTTTCCACCACCAGCCCCATGCCATGGGCATCCTCCCACCCCACCCATACCCATGGGAACCTGGCATCTCCCCTAGCTCAGCTCTTCACTTAACTCAGGTGGTTTTAAGCAACCTTCTCACTAGCCAAAGTGGGACTGTGCCCACAGGAGGAGGCATCAGAGTGAGACAGCCAGGCTCCAGCCTTGCAACCCAACTTTCCCACAAGCACTGTTTTCCCCCTTTCTTTCTGGCCCAAGCGGTGCTCTCCTCCCCCCTCTATTTTTAATCCTCTCTTCTGGGAAATTATAGATCAGAAGGGAGAAATGAGAGATGGAGACACATGCACCCACTAATAGGCGTTAAGCACATATTGACACAAGGTGTAATCAATCTGGAAGCTAAAAAGAGCTGAACCAGCACGGGCTAGCCAGCCAAAACCCACAAAACCTTTTCAGGAAGTTTAAATGAGCCCTACCTGTGGCTGGGAGCAGGTTCATCCCTGCCTCCAACAGCCTTCTTTCAGAGAAAATATCAAATGAGCTGTGAAGGGAAAATAAAGAGGGTAAATAAGAAAATCCTTTCCCAACATGACTGTGGTGCAGGGAAGAGCTAGACTCGTCTCCACCTTTAAACCTCCTTGAGGGCATCTCCTCAGACTCCCCTGCAGCAGGGAATGCTTGGACCCCATGGCTCCATTGGTCCACCCAGCATCACCATGAGCCTGGCATGGGACCTCACACCTGCCCAGTGTGGCACTGCAACCACGACGGGGACCTCATTTTGGGTCCCTACCACAGATGTACTCTTCCCACCATGGTCTCGGCCAACGCAGACCTCCCCAGCTGATCCCTCTCATTTCAGCTGATCATTTCAGCTCTGGTAGCTAATCTCCCTGGCTGGGACCAAAGTCTGAGCCACCCCACCTGGTTGCCATGGAGAAGGCTGTAACGGTATTAGGAAAAGCAGCAAAATCATAAAAAAAAAAAAAGCTATTTAAACTCTAAGGAATCATTACCTTCCCCAGCAGCCCTCCCATGCCTGCAGGTCCCTCTCCAGGGAGGTCCCCCTGTCCCTTCGTGTGGGTAAAGGCCACCAGCTGTCCCTGGCTCCCTGTTCTGCCCCAGCCACTTGGGCTGCCCGAGCCGGGGAGGGACTGGTGCTGGTGGCTCTGCCAGGTCTGCCAGAGCTGGGCAGGATGGTGGGACCCTGGGAACTCCCTGGTCCATCTCAGCAAGCCAGGCCACCCAGGGCAAGTGGCCCAGGGCCAGCTCTGGGTACCAGCAGGGACAGTACCTACCCAGCTTGCGCCCTGCAGGGAGCAGGGATGTGACACAGGTGGTGCTGTCACAGCTGCATTAGGAACTATTTTTAGGAAATCTTGCCAAATATTGTCCCCATCTGGAGGAGAGCATCTCACATTGCCAGGGCAACCAGTGCTGCTGCTCCTCATCCCGATCCAAAAAAGTGTGAGGCCCAATGCTGCCACCCAAGAGAACCAGGATGGGTGACACTGGCGTCCCAGAGCTTGTGCCACTGTTGGGGACACCTGCAGGGACCAAACTACCTCCTGCAGAGACCCTCCCGGTGGAAATTGGCTTTGCCCAGTGCTCATTGGCTGCCCACATTTCTGGTCATTCTGGTCCCCACCTATTGCGCTGCATCATTTTTCACTCAAAAAATTCTGTGTCATTCAAGATGGGGACCTGGCAGCGGTGGCAAAAGGTTTTGGCAGCTGCTGGCAAAGGTCCCCATTGGCGTCACTGAGTGTCAGCTCATGCCCTCCCACGGCTGCAGCAGGCTCATGTGGGGAGTCAAGAAAGGTGTCCGATGCGCTGGCAGCTCTTGGGGATGCTAATTACCATGCCAGTGTCCCACACAGCCACGTGAAACCGCATCACCACCACCAATCTGGCCAGGCTGGTTGGACTGGGGAGGTGAGGACATCCCCAAGCCCTGACTCAGGGTGGCAAGGACCATCGCTGGAGGCACAGATGGGAAATTTCCCAAAACCTGAGTTTTGGGGGAAAAGGGGAGTTCCCAGGAGCTGGGGGTTGGAGGGGCATGGGGACAGGGAAAGGACAGAGATCCTGTCCCAGCGACGAGCAATGGAGGGAGCAGCCTGATCCTCTGGGCACCAAGCCAGGGAGACGAGATGAGAGTGTGGCAGAGGGGCTGCACACCTTCTTCCTGCCAGAGGTTGCACGGCCATGATCCCCCATGTTGCCTGCTGACAGGCTCTCCCTGCCTGCCCCATCCCAGCAGTCCTTCTCAGCCCTGCAGGGAAGCACCTGGAGATGCTGGGGGGTGACAAATGGGACATGAGCTGGCAATGGGCACTTGCAGCCCAGCAAACCCATCATCTCCAGGGCTGCATCACAAGCACCGTGTTCAGCATGTTGAGGCGATGATTCTCCCCCTTTACTTTTGTGAAACCCCCCTGGAGCACATGTCCAGCTCTGGGGTCCCAGCACTAGGCAGACCTGGACGTCTCAGAGCCGGTCTGCAGGGGACCACGGAAATAATGGTCAGGGGGCTGGAAGAACCTCTCCTGTGGAGAAAGGCTGGGAGAGTTGGGCTTGTTCAGCCTGGAGGTTGCATCTGCTCTCGGATCCAGCAGCCTGCAACCTTCTTGCAGCCTTTCAATGTATGAGGGGCTTGTAAGAACGATGGAGAGAGGCTTTTCACCAGGACCTGTAGTGACAGGACAAGGGGCGACAGTTCTAAACTGAAAGAGGGTGGATTTAGACTGGATATACGGAAGAAATTTGTTGTGGTGGGACATGTGAGAAGGTTGCCCAGAGGAGCTGGGGATGCCCCGTCCCTGGAGTGGACAAGGGACGCACGACCGGGCACCGCGCGGCCTCCCGCCGCCAGGGGGCGCTGCCACCCCGCCGCCCTCCGGCGGAAGCGGCCGCGGCCGTTGCCCTGGAAACGGGACGGCGGTGCCTGACTAGGCCCGGCCGGGCGCAGCGGCGGCCTCCTCCGCGGGGGACGGGCGAGCCCTCGCCGCTCCCCGCTCTGCCCGGCCCGCTCCCCCGGCGGCCGGGCTTCGCCCCAGAGGCCTCACCCCGACACCCGGTGCCGCGCCAGGAGGGGCCGCGCAGGCCTCGGCCCGCGGCAGCTCCCCGCACCCGCTGCGGCCGCCAGGGTCCCCAGGCTTGTGGGCCCACCGGGGGATGCTCCCGCGACAACGGGCAGCCCTGGCAGGGGGTGTCCGCGAGATCCGGGAGCGGATGCAAATTCAGTTTGCTGGCGCTGGAAGCCAGATGGAGCCAGTGACTGTGTTAATGCTGTGCTGGGCCCTGCTGAAGCCTCCTGAGAAGGCGTGAAGGTGGATGGCTGCTCCCTCTGCTCCCCTCTGTGCTCACCTTGAGGGCCAGGGCACCGGCAGAGTGATGTGTGCATCCCTGCCAAGGGCTGGCAGGGCTGGCTGGTGCCAGAGGAGAGGTGAAAATAAACAGCGGGCACTGGTCTGGTGGGCTGCATGCTTGAAATCTTCGACTGGTTTCCTCTTGAACTGCTGTGGATTTAGGGAGTATTTTCACATTAGAGCTGTGTCCTGGGTGCGAGTTTCATACCTCAGCTCACTACTGATCCAGCCACCCCGTCAGCTGTGTTAAAAGTGTCCTTGACAAGAAGAGTGAAACAAAAACTCAGTATAGAGTTGGCATTTCAGCTCTTAGTGGGGTTAACAAAACATACTTTTTGTCTGGTTTTGCTCTGAAGCAGTGATGGAGACTTTGGGATTGTAATGACACCCTAAAACTTCATTCCTCTGCCCAATTTTGCTATTTGTGCTGTCGTCCAGGACAAAATTCGCTTCATATTTCCAAACCACAGGAAAAACAGTCACTGTCATTTCTGGCACTGGTATAGCACCTGCCACAAAGGTGATTTTGCCAGGGTCTCTCAGGTGCTGCAGGAGCATAAATAATACTGTATATGTTAATTAGTCTTGTATTGCCATCTGCCAGGTGAAATGGGCACACCCATGGCTCAGGGAGCACACAGCTTTGCCGGCATGCTGGGGTGGGATATTTGCCCACCTGAACTGGGCATCTCGGGGCCCTACACGCCACTGCTGGGGCCAGGACTGTCTGGGACAGCGGTGTAAGCCAGCCCGCCTGTGTCCCTGGGCCGGTGCGGGCTGCGAGCCCTTGTCCTTGGGGGCCCATGTGGGGCTGAGAGCCAGCAGGAGACAGTGTGCACCTGGGGAGCGGAGCTGTGGTTCGGCTCCTTTGTGTGCTGGAGCACCCGCTGGAGACTTTCAGGCCCCCCCACTGCACTGTGGGCGGTGTGTGAATTTGGCTTTCTGCTTGGCAGTGGGTGTGAAGAGACTGTGAATTCTCATCAGCACTTTCATTACCTTAATAAAATTACTTCAGGTCTGTTAAGTTCTTTTGCAGAAAAGTAAGACATAATTGCATGTTTCGGTAGCTTCTCCTTCCCCCAAGCCCCAAAACAGCTCAGCCCCTGGGTCTTGCTTCCATGGCTGTTTGTGAAATCCACGTCGAGGGGATACAGGATCTTCTCCAAGAGCCTGGACCAGGTGAGGAGCTGGTGAACTCTGCTCGGCACAGAGCTTCTGTCAGGATGGCCCCTCTCCCTCTTTCATCCCCTTAGCTTTGACAGATACTAAGAAGTTATTCAGAGCTATGGTCTTTTTGAACATTATATTGTCAAAGCTTTTCTTCTGTAAGAGACAAGTTCCTACCTAAACTCACCTGCTCTACAGAAATAGCAGTGATGATAAGCCCAAAATGAGGAGATTAAGAACTGGCATTCGTTTTACCCCATGGCTGCCATTCACCAAGGTCTTCCAGCATTATCCACTGTGCGTTACACTCTCTGTTACCCTTGCTCTTACGTTGGAGACTCTTCAAGTACTTTTAGCTTTGCACACACTCGGGGGTTGTCCCATTCAGACCTGGATGGCCGCCATTTGGAGTCAGCAGCAGCATGTAGACCAGCACAATCCAGATCAGGACCATCTGGGCTAATCGGAGATTGTTTCAGTGCATGTTTTGCTTTAAAATTTGTATTTTTCTGCATAACATCTCTGATGCAAAGTGATAAATTGGGGAAGGTCTTTCCTGTCACCAGCTGTAGCTTGGGCAGAGCTCAAAAATCCCAGTACTCTTTGGATGGTTCATTGGCACCGGAGGTACAGGGACTGTAGAGATCAAGAGAAAGTTGCCTGAAAGTAAATTGATGTTAGATGCTACTAGATGGTCTTGGAGCAGATGGTTGGATTAACGGATGAATTAATGGGTTAATCAGATCTTAAATTCTCTGAAGATCCCTGCAATAGAGATGGAGGCCATCCCTACAGCTGGGTTTTGGGAACAATCTGTAATATAAATGGAGTGGTACCTCCTAGCTGGCCATATTGCTTCACTGGGGGTGTCTGCGAAGCTTCTTGTTTCAGTATCTGCTGTGCGCTGTCTTAAGAATACAGAAACCTCCTGACAAGTGTCATTTCTTTTCACGGGGTGGCTGTAATAATTGGCTCCACCTTCAGGTGGATCAAGGTGGATGCCGCACCCGCTAGTAACCAAAGTTGTTGGCAACATCTCTTGTGCCCTACCTTGAGGGAAAAGTTGCTGCCATAAAGATCCTTAGATCCTTCCTTTGGTCTTCAGCCACTGCCTGCCTGATACTGCGCAAAAATCCTGGACACTGGGCACATGGATTTTGCAGAGAACAAGAATGTAAGTACTCTGACAGAGCACATGCAGCATCTTGCTAACGAATATATAAGTATGAAGGTCTGCAGCCCCTTCCTGGGTCCTGGAACCGGCACTCTGCAAATGAAATCCTAATCGCAGGAGGAAAACAGCAGCTGAAAATCCCATCTACAATCTGTTCAAGCTCTGAAAGCCTGGATGTGCTGTGCTTTTCCACCAGCACTGGGGTGGGAGCATAGCATGGGGGAGAGGAGGGCTCTGCTGGCTGGCACCAACCATCAGAGCTGTTGTGTGTTTCTAGGTGCAGCTGCAGGATAGGAATGAAAGGCTGTGCGGGCTTGGAGACCTGCAGGAGAGGATGGGGAAGCTGGCTGGCTCCAAAACAGATTTGTCAACCAGAATGGTCTTCAGTGAAGAGGAAAAACTGAAGGTAGAACAAATACTTTAGGAGCTGGAGAGAACTGAGCTGTGAAGCTGTGTGAGGTAGTAGATCTGCAGTGGAAAATCTGGTGGAAAATGTTGGGGCCTCTTTCTAAGGGTGTACATGTTGTGCTCAAATTCCCTGGTGCTACTTGTTGAAACAGTATGTTGGCTTCAGAATCAGTCCATGGCCTTTATAATGTCCTTTCTCTCTCCTAGATTTCCAAAGACCTTGTTGATCTCCAGCTCGAGACAAATAAAATGAAGGAACAGTATGAGACAGAGAACTTTGAACTGAAAAATATGGTATCCAAAAGTTTGAAGCAAAATTGATTCATCTCTGCCAATACCTTTATCCAGAACTGCAGTTCATTATGCATCCATCTTTGCTTTGCTTGGTGTATTCTCTTGGCTTCAGCTAGAGCAATGAATTCCCATCCCCCGATGCCCCAGATACCATGAAACTCGTGTGAAACGCATCTCTCTCTAAGTCATAGCGTGCCAGAACTTGTTTGGCCAAGTAAAGGCCCTGTGATTGCTGCTGGTCTTTGCCACAGTCTAATTCTGCTGCCTCCTCTCTCTAGATCCTGGCCCTGGAGAACCGTGTGCTGGAGCTGGAGCTCTGCAGTGAGAAAGTCACTGGGGAGCGGGACGCCTTACGGGAACGTCTGCATGCTCTGGAGACCAGTCGGAAGGAGCTGGCGGATGAGTACATAATTTTGAAAAGCAATTACCTGGCCCTAGGCAAAGAACTGGACCAGGAGGTGAGACAGGCTGCAGCATTCATTCTGGTGTTTTTGACTCCATCTCAGAATTACCTAATCTACAGACAGCTTGGTTGGCTTTGGGTTGCGTATCCACGTCACAGCTCAGGTCCAGTAAGGTTTGCCAGCTGTGAGACAGCGTAGCTTGGGCATAGTTTTGTTTTCAGTGCCCAGGGATTTCATATAACATGGTCACCTTCTATCAGGGCTTGCAGAACCTGGTCTGCTCAGCAGGGACAGTGCTGAGCCCACGCTGACCCGTGTGCTGTGCTCTTCTGGGCACCCTGCTATCAGAGTCTTTCTCTTTTCAGGCCTCCCAGATCCCTGTCACTAGCAGCAACGAGGAGGTCACTGTGGGGCTGGTCTGAGTGCACATTGCAGGTCCCTCTTGACTGCCAGCATGCTTTGTTTCCCTTTTTTCTGCATGGCTTGCGCAGGCTGCACATGAACTGATTGTAGTCATTCTCATTTCATATGGCAGTGGGAAGGGGCCTGGAAGTTTTTGAGGTCAGCAAGTTTATAAAATCACTGAACGTAAACAAGTTTCTGCTTGTCCCTTAAAATATAGCTAATTTCTTGGCGACTCTTAGCTTCACAATTCTTAACTAAAGTCTTTTGGACCCAGATTTGTGTATTTCTTTGGCAAGAATAGCTACTTCAATAGACCTTCCTCTTTTCCCTTCCCCCACTTTTCTCCTTTTTGAATTGGATGACTGACACGCTCCTGCCTCCCTCCCCTGGCAGATAGTTTAGTTGGTTCAGCCAAATGACCTGGTTTACCGTGCTGGCCCTATGCAGAGCTGCAGTGGGAAGATGCGGGGCTGGGACCAGGCATGCTGGTTTAGGCAGTGTCCAGTCTCTCTTTACAGTGAGCGTCCACCTGCAGTAGAGGAGGATAGGAGGTCGTGATCATCCTGTTGCAAATGAGTGAGTTAGTGACTCTTGTGAAGCCATCATTTGTCTTCTGTAAGCTGAAAAGTGGAAATTTCTTATGAGGAGGCAAGCTCAGCTGCTTGCATGGGTGCGAACCCACCCCGTTGTCCTGCCAGAGCACGAGGCAGAGCGCGTGCAGCTGACTGTCAGCAAGGCAGCATGCTGCTGAGACACAGTACCGCCAGGCTGCGGAGGAATAGCTTAGCATTCAGCAGTCTTGGTTGCTTCTTGTCCCCAAGGAGGTGCAATATGTTTGTCAAAAATTGAATTTTCAGATGGCTGACATCTCTAAATGATGGCTTTAACAGGTTGGTGGTAATAACACCCTGTTTTCACATGGATCCTGGAATCTTTCAGAGAGTGAAAGCTCGTGGATTCAGTTATGTGCCTGGATAGCATCCTGAAGTGATGGAGCAGGGTCCAGAAGCCAAAGGTGAACTCCTTGGTTGTAATTCATAGGCTGAGGATTTTACTCCAGTTTCTTGGCTCTGACTACCACATATCCTTGCCTGAAGCAAAAGAGGCTCCAACTTGGCAGGTTGGGACTTGTCGTGGCATGGGCCTCTTGCTCATTATTTTCCCAGTGCGGACTTTCCCAAAGGAAATGGGAAAAGCAGCCTGTGGTTCTGCCTCCTCCCCTTCCCCAGCGCTCTTCTGGGGAGACAATGAACCTTTTACACATTCCCAATTACAAGTGCTACTTGTGACCTTGCCAATATGTTGTCATGGCTGCTTGGCGCAGAAGCAGCTCGGCAAGCTCATTCACAGTCCCTTGTACGGGAACAGTTAGAGCCTCTGAATTGTCGCGGCCCCCATTGTACGGCTCAATTCACACATCGCCCTGTGTCTGTCCCAGGCGAAGGAGCGCGGTGGAGCTGGCCTTGCCTCTCCCTGGGGAAGTGCCTTCCAGAAGATGCCAGTCAGTCACTTTGTGCCTGTTTTCTAACTCGCTGTAAATTCTTCCTTTTCAAGACTCTGACCTTTCCTCGACTCTCCGTTTCCTCCTCCTCCTTTGTTCAGCAGGCTTATGCTGTCTGCATCGACAGTACAAAGTAAAGCTGTCGGAGGGAACCCAAATGGCTGCGAACTGGTTCCATGATGGGGTTTTCCCTGGAGCCAGGCCAGGGGAGGCAGCGAAGCCCATTGCAGACCTGGGACTGCCTCTTTCTTTCGCCAAGCTGGTACTTCTGCGCTTGTGTGACCCCCTCTGATCAAATTGTCAGGGCTGACAGCTGCAGATGGATCGTTTTCGGTTGGAGAACAAGCAGCCTGTCTCTGCATAGCTGTCAGTTTTCGCAGCTGTATATCTCACCTCTTTGTCAGCCTCTTTTCTCCTCTCCTCTCTCCCTCAGCCCACCCTGTGCTATCTTTTGATAAGCTATTCTCTCCACGGATGACTCAGATGACCTCTGCCTCCCATCCTCCCGATTCACTGCCATGGTAACAATTACTCAAGCTTGTCCCCAGTCATAAACCCCATCAAAGCTTTGTTATCTACATAGAAACCCTCCTGTGAGACATGAATTCCCCCAGTGTTCCTTCCAGATCACCTGTAACAGAGCCTTTCTCATTCAGATCCTCTTTATCTTTTGGAAATGTGTCACTTCACACCAGCACCGCTTTGAATCTCACTGCCTACACGGTGCTGTGGGCTGGCTGCTGCTGGAGGGATGCATTCAAACAAAACTGGAATTAGCTGGGTGGCGTCAGCCTAGATGGATGGAGATTTGGCCCTTCTCTTACATTATAGAATCCAGCACTGTTCAAAGCCGTTGTATGGGGAAGGATATGCCCGAAGTGTTGAAAACCTGGGCGGGGATGGGGGGTGCGGGGTTAGAGTGAGGGGGAGAGGCTGGAGGTCTGGATGGAGAGGTGGTGGCAGAGCTGTGCCCAGGGCTGGGCTGGCACTGGGATCTGTATCTGAATGCGAGAGCGAGATGGGCTGAGGGAGTAAGGTTACATGTGAATAATTCTGATGCCTGGCAATGATACTTACACTACATTTCCATGAGAATTAGAAAATCGCTGATATCTTTGGACATATGAGAGAGAACTAAAAATAAAACTTGCTTTCAGGAGGGGATGTGAGTGCGTGCCTTGTGTACACCGAAGAGCAGCGGGTATGTGCTGAACAGACAGTGTGCAGAGCCAGCAAGGCAGGATTTCAGAAACTCTTTCCTTCTTCTTTGACCTGGCAGATCATGAAGAATGAAGAGCTCAGCCTAGAGCTGCTCAACCTGGCCAATGCCAGGAGCACCCTTCCCTGCACGCAGAGCAACCACTACCGCTCCCCTGCCATGGCTGATGAATCCTCTGCTGAGCTGGAAAGAGTACGAGCAATGGTGCGCCGTCTCTCGGCTCAGGAGAAGGTAAGGAGCTTTCTGCCCTGTCACCAGCTCCTTGGAGAACAGGGATCTAACAGGCATCTTTTCCTGTCTCTTACTAAAACCAGCCAGAAGATGTAGTTGCCTCTGAACACGAGCGGCAAAAGCTGGAGAGAAATGTGAGTGTGGGGGGGTCTGCTGCTGAATCCTTGAGGGAGCAGACCAGGAATTTATTTCAACTGGCTGGCACCTCCTGGTGCTAACTTGAATTTTGTGGATGAGCGGATGCCTTGATTTTTTAATTTTTTTTTTAAGCTCTGCAGTTGAAAAATGAGACAAGAATACCTCCAGCTCTTGTGGAGGCAAAAGCTGAGAGAGGGCAGCTGTGGTTCCCTCTGTCAGTGCCCCTGGGTGAACAGAGGCGGGAGTTTAGAAGTCAGCAAGTGCAGAGGAGACTTGCTTATTTTCTCCTTGCCATTACTTGAGAAATATAGGGGTGATAAAGCACCCAAAACTGAGATCACTGAGATGCTCCCTGCCTCCTTCCCATCTGCAGCCCTTGCGATACCAGCTTGGGCTACACCACCAGCTCCTGCTGGGAATCTGACTTTCAGAGCAAGACTCTCTCTTTTAGGGGAACAACACATGTGCATCTCCATGTGCCCTGTCTCCAGAGCACACACCACTTCTGGTGTTCTACAGGGCACTGGTCACTCCCAGTTAAACCAGTCCTTTTCCCAGTATGTCACTGGTCAGCTGGATTTGTGCTTATCTGGAGGCTCTCCTCACTTCTTCCCTGTTGATGAAGACCTCTGCTTAGCTAAGCCCTCTGTCTCATCTTCCTCTTCATTTGTCCCTCAGTTGCTTGGAAACCAGGATCACGTAAAAGTGGAGCTTGAAAAACTGAAGAAAACCTACGATTTGCAGCAGCAGAAGCTGGAAGAGAGAGTGTGAGTGAGGGCACATCCTTCTGTTTGGCTGGGCATTTGTGGAGCTCGTTGCAGCTGAATTTCATCCTTGGGCACAGGAGAGGAGGCAGCCTGCCTTTGGTGGGGTACAGGTTGGGCAATGATGATTCACCCTTAGAACAAGTGAGGCCTGGAAGCAAATGTTTTCAAGGCTTTTAAGAGGATCAGCTGTCTTCTTAAAAGTGGGTGGTGTTTAGGTACCCGACTTGCCTATGCACCTCTGAAAATCCACCTTTTGTGACACACACAGCAAATGTGTGACAGCCCAGAGATGAATCCAGCCCTAGCCCTTATACACACAGCGGTTCTTCCGTCGACAGCTTGGGATGGTGTCAGTGTCCTGGCAAAGGCTGCCACAGCAGGGATACCAGAGGACTAGACTCTCTGACTGGGGAGGATGTTCACTTTTGGTTGCGAGGTTGGCACTGTGGCCGCTGGTTGGCACACAGCTGGTGGGCACTGGCAGCTGCTGCTGAGAGATTTCTGTCATTCTGTGGTGATTTCCGTCTCAAAGTTGGCTGTATTGGACCTACAGAGAAGTTTGGAGGGTTGAAATAAACACACCTTCTTCCTGCATGCCCAGGATTGCGATGGGGAAGGAGCTGCAGGAGGCAAAGGGAGCAATTGGGGACACCCAGCACAAACTAGCGGAGCAGTCAGCGGTAAGGGCAGGCTCCCTTTCAGCCCCCAGCACCCAGGACTACCCCTGCTCATCAGCTTCTCCTGGGTGCCATGCGCTTCCCCTGGAGCTAGCAGGGGTGGGTGTCTTGCACTGAGGTACTCCGACACATCTCCCTCTCCAGGGAGTTTGTCATACCAAGGTGCTCCTCCCTGCAGTTTCCTTCTCCAGGGGTGCAGTGCATGTGGTGGAAGGTGCTGCTTGCCACAGGTGGTGGGAGGAATTTTATTCACTGATATTTAGAAAGGGTTGGTGGAGTCACCGTGGGGGGATTGCAAATGACAGAAGGTAGCAGGGGAATACAGGTTATAAACACTTCCAGTGGGATCCTCTGAAAACCCAGGACGTTCCCAGCTCTAGCAAAACTGAATATGTGGAAATGAAGTCCCCCATCTCTTGTGGAGCTTCTTAGTGCCCCTTGTTTGGCCAGAGGATGAGGGCAGCAGCGAACATGTTTGCTGTGCCTAGGTGCTGCTCACCTCGCAGAGCCAGCTCCAAGAGGTGGAGGCGGAGAACTCCCAGCTGCAGCTCCAGCTGAAGAAGCTGAATGAGGAATATCGCTCCCGGCTCGCACAGTACATCAAGGATGTGGCGGTGGGTACCCCCAGCCCCAGGAGCTCTGCTGGCCTGGGGAGGTCTATCCATGCCGGCTGCCTACTTCTTGCAGGCTGCTGCTGTTTCCCCTCCTTGCTGGGCTGCCAAGCAGAGCCCGCAGTGGGGCTTGGGGAGCCATGCTTGCAGCTAGAAGAGGTCTCTGCCCCCTTGGCTTGGCCTGGGGGAGGAGATGCCAGCCCCCTTCCTCACTCAGACTTCCTGTATGGCCACACTAAAGGGTCTGTGAGTTTCTGCTGGGACTTTCTTTCTTGGTCAGATTACTTGGATTGAAAGATCCTCTTATTTACAATGGCTGTCTTCCAGTTGGCTTCTAATCTCCATTGCCCTGACAACTTCCCTTGGCAGGCCACGCAATACCACTTCTGGCTTCATCGCTGCCTCCATGGTGACTCTGCTGCTGTCCCCACAGGGAGCTCTGCCAGCCTCTGTGGTCGGCTACAGAGCCATGTAATGCCGGTGCCTGAGACCCGCTCTGGGAATAAGCACCTTTGACGTAGAATAGGGCCCCCAGAGCATTGTGAGGACTCGGCACAAGGCAGGCATTTCAGGCAGGTTCAGGCATGGATATCTGATTATATTGAGCCGTAAGACTAGGAAGAAATCTCTTTTTACCCCCTTGGTAGCAGTAAGCAGGTTTTGGGAAGAGCTTGTGTGCTGGGAGAAGGCTGGTACCAAAGAATACAGTGTGGTGATGGATCAGGAGACTAAGCAAGCAACTTTTACTATTAAGAATAGTTCAATTTCTAACAGAGCAATGTTGAAGCATGTCCTAGCTAACAGAGAGAGTGGGGCATGGTGGAAAGAATACAGGACTAGAGATGGTAACTCCCAATGCTGACTTGTATTTCCCTAGGTGAGTCACTGATACAGTACAGATGCCTTCTCTGTCTTGAAGGGCCACGATGGAAGCTAATTAGTCTTTCCTGCTTTTAGAAAATGGAATATATTCCCTAATCTCTGTGCTGTTAGCACAAATATTCCTGGACCTTCTCAGTGGGAAATGGGTTACATGCCTTAGGGAACGACTTGATCACCTTGATTTCTTTCTCTGTATGTTTAAAGGACTACATGGACAGCAAATCCAGTAATGTAACAGGGCCTAGCAAAGCCCCAGCTGATCATGTGCACATGAAACACTTTGTGGACAGCATGCTGAAGGATATCAGGGCTTCCTACAAGTCTCGGGAAGAGCAGCTAGCTGGAGCAGCACGTGGCTACAAGAAACGCATGAAAAATTTGGCCAAGAAGCATGAGAACCTGCTGATTGCTTATGGGTAGGGCTAAGCCAGGGTCTGGGCTACCTCTGTCTCTTCAGCTTATTGCTAAGGACCAACTGGAAGTGCACCATAACATGCAGCCCTCTTGCTGAGAGAGGCAAACGGGGCTCGCATGTGGAGCAGAGGATCTGGAGTGCATGTTTATCTCCTTGCTTTTGACAAGCCAGGAGCAAGGTGTCTCCAGCTACATATCAGGGTGCTCTGGACACCCTGGAGCTGCTTGGCACATAGGTTTCTTCTGTGTAAAATTTAGAGTGAGAGATTGATTCCACGTTGGATGGTGTGGAAATGCAGAAGTACCACAAATAACTCCTGCCTCCCAGCCTGTCCCTGCAGTGTTCTCAGCTCTGCTCCACAGCTCTCTCAGCAGCTTGGGCTGTGGGAAGCAGCAGAAATTCTTGTGGCATAAAAGCCGCAAATAGCTCTAGGACAAGCTCCCCTCAGAAACACTCCCAGGAATATTGTGCATACTGCTGGGCTCTCCCACTTATCCTCTGCAGGTGGACTGTCTCTCAGTGGCCAGAAGCCAGCAGATCCCAAGCAGATGGTACCTTCATCAGCAGCAGAAATGCTCAGTGTTGTTACCTAACCAAAGCTACCAGCAACTAACCTCTCTGGCATGTTACAGGCTCCAGCGAGAGCAGATCCGGTCCTTGGGCAGCACTGCCATGGATTGTGGCCCTGCCGAGCTCCACTTTTCCATCACAGACCCAGAGCTGCTGACAAACACAACCCGGGAGCTAAACCGGCTGCGGGAGGATAAAGCAAAACTGGAGATGCAGCTACATGAATTGCAGAAGGTTGTAGCTGGACTTCTGGCTTTCTGTGAGGGTGAAGCTGGGGGAGTGGTGGGGAGAGTCTCACAAGCAATAGATTCAGTCCCTTCCTTAGGCATTCCCTGAGGATTTGCTGTGTCTCTGGCACAGGCAGGGGTACTGCTTGCTCACTTTCTCATTTTGGGAAGAGACGGGATGTCCAAGCAGTCCCCTTGTTGTTTCAACCCTGCTGCATAGGGGTGAGTTCCAGTTAGACAGGAGGATGGGCAGCCCCATAGATTGGGGTCGCTGAGCTCTGGGAGGGTTGAGGGCTAGCAGTTGTTATGGGAGAGGTGCCAGGCCAGCAGACTGACTCACTGATAAAAGAAGAGGTGAGTAAGGGAGAATAGGATGGGGCTTTCTGTTCTTGAATGCCTTTGCCTCAGCATGAATAGCTAACTGAGCAGGAGACCACGCTCAGAAAAACACCAGTCCTCCCACTGGTTCTGTCTGGGCTGAGACGTGTCTCTTGATTTGCATGAGATACATTTGTTTAAAAATTCAGAGGATGGGAGACCTAAACCTTAAGATTGTGCTGCACATCACTTCCTTGCCAGGGCACCGGTGGCTGTTAGAGTGCTAGGATATGTTACGCTGCTTCAAAGTGGCAGGGACTGTGCTGAGATTGCAATGGTGTAATGCTTACGGGAATACTGTTCTTCCTTTGCCTTCAGAAAAGACTGAAAGAAACCTCTGGCTTTACACTGTCTCCTGAGCAGTAAGTGACGTTTGTTTCTCGGGATATTTGTAACTCTGAATTCTCCTTGCTGTGTGGATCGAGGAGTCTTTTCTGCTTTACTTGGAGATGGTAATAAATAGGGAGAAAGCAAGCTGATAGGGACTCATCTGAGAAGAAAAGCCAGTTGTCTGAGTGCAGCATTTCCTGTGGTGAAATGAGTTGGTCATTTAGGCCTTGATCCAAGACAGCTTTTAAGTGCATGTTTGATTTAATCATGGTTTTAGTCCCACTGATATCTTTAGAAGCTGAAGTTAAGCATATGCCCAAGAGCTTTGATGGATCACAACCTGAGAAAGGAAAGTGAAACACCACTTTGGGATGGTCTTGTTTCTCCTCCCTCACAATGCAGAAGCTGGGCTGGAACCCTTAGGTGACCCTGTATCAATACCTCCCTGGCTTCTTGACATGCCCTTTATTTGCTCATTTTTGATGGGTCTCTTCCCCCTGCTCCGTTAGCCTGTTGAAACTCTATCAACTATAGCTGTGGAGAGGTAGAACAAAGTGTAGGAGAAATCTGAGCTGGGATTTTTCAGCCTTTTAAAATGCAGTAGCCTAGAAAACATGTCAGGTATTTTGGTGACTGGATGTCAGCACGGAGGAGTCAGTGCCTGAGCCACCAGGCTCCAGAGGAGTGTCTCGGAGAAGATCTTGAGCCTGACGAGGCTCTGCCATGCTGAAAAACAGTATTAGTCCTTGAAGACATGCACTAATTTTGGCAGACTTGCCACAGGAAAAAGATGGAGAAGTACCAGAACCTGAATTTTAGTGATGCATCTTGTTACGGTTTTCATAGCTGTCAAGAGACTATACATATACACTCCAAACACCTGTTTTCTGTGTGCCGATGGGTCTTACCCATGCCATTACCTTGTTCCTTTAGCTAGAGACACGAAGCCTGGTGTAACTGCAGAACTTCAGCTATAATTCCTGCTGCTTCTCGTCTTTATCAGCTGTGTGGCTTCACTGTTTATTGTTCCCTTCACTTCTGCTCCCATGAAATCTCAGCCATGCTTTCCCATGTGCCTGGGCTGGGAGGCTGCAGCCACCAGAGGGAACTCTGGCAGTTGCAGCAGAGCCGCTCTTAAGCACAATGCATTCCTCCCTTCATACAACCCAAATTCCCTGAGCATCAGATGTGACCTGTATTTTGCTTATTCAGACTGGGATAGAATAGGAAGAACTTTCCCACGGCTGGGCTGCACAGGCAGCTCACCTATCATGTTCAGTGACCAGAACGGGTGGGTTTGTGCTCCAAAACATGAAAAGCACCAGTGTTTGGCATTGATCACTCTCTATTCCCATCAAATTCAGTCCTGCAGTGTCAGGTTAAGGACTCTTTCATCAGAGTCCTCTGATGTACGAGTGTTGATGTGAACTTGGAACAAACCCAGCCGTCACAGTGGGGAATCCCAGGTTGGCAGGAGGGCTGTGACTCTCGTGCACGGGCACAGGAACACCACTGCATGCCCTGAAGTTTGGGGCATCGGGAGACAAAACGGTTCAGAACTCTGGGGTTTATCGTTGGATGGGCACAAGTTGTGTCCAGCCCTTGAATAGAGCTGTGTGACCTGCGGACGGGCTGGATTTGAATGTCTGGGCATAATCAAAATCTGCTTTTCTCTCCTAGGCAGCTGGATGAGGAGGGCTGGGCAGAGGTCAGGAAGCAGCTCCAGGAATTCGCACATACCACCCAGATAAAGGTCTGGAACAGCCCATCTGAAAAAAGCTTATCCCTTACCCACATGTCAAAGATGCTCTGCCCCAGCTGGGTGCTGCCCTGGGGTGAATACACTGCTCCAGACCGGAGCAGGGAAGCTTTCCACAGAGCCTTGCTGTGGCTTTGGCCTCAGCCCACCAAGTGATTCTAGCAGGTTCCCAGCCAGTAATGTATTGAGGCTGTACTTTCCCTGCTACTAAAAGGCGAGCAGCCCTTATGGCTGCTCATTGCTGGATTGTGTTGCTCCCTCCCATATTTCAGCACAAGCATCTGTATAACAAATTGGGTCTGTATTCAACCTGGTTCAAGTCTAGTCTGAATCATCTTCCCAGTCTGGTTCCCCCTGCTTGCAAGGTTATTTGTGCTGCACTTGGGAATGGGGTGGCCCAGAGTGGGGAGGAGAACATTCTCCATTCGCAATGCTGCCCCGCAGGACTCATGAAACTGTGGTGATGCTCGCTGGCAGCAGGCTTGGCTGAGGTGGGGTTTCCTGTACTGGCAGTGATGGCAGCAGTGGGAAGAAAGGTTGGTGCTGGGATCTCTGCCATGGTCACTGCCACACGTGGGGAAAAGGGCCTTGGAAACCAAGCAGAGCTTCAGTTTTCTGTGGTAGGTAAGGCTATAAATGTGCTACCAGCCTGCTTCCATGTCGTGCCTTCCTCTGTCCATAGCGACCTAAGGAAGTGCTCCACCATTCTCTGGTCATGGAAAGCTAAACACCTAAATGGTCTGTATCTTTGTGGCCAAAAGAAGGGAGATGCCATGGTTGAGAGGCTGGAGCACTGCACTGGGAGCAGGTCCTGCTCCTGGCCCTGCTGTGCATCTCAGGGGTGAGCTCAGTCAAGCACTTCAGATCCTCCTGGTGACACGGGGACTGTGCAATTAACTTGGGTAAGAGGGTGATCTACTGTCGGAGACTCTGTGCAAAAAACCAAATTCTTTTTTTATCTAAAAGGGAAGGTTACTACCCTTTGCAACAAAGTACCGGTGGACAAGTGTGAAAGCTGCGCCCAAGTGCCAAATCTAGCGACGGCTCCACCAGTTGTCTGTGAAGCCTCTGGGGGAGTTAATGATGGCATGGTGGGCAGTCCTGCCTGGTACTGCCTGTCCTGGGGTGGCCCTGGCCCCCACGCCTGCACTCTGGTCAGGGAAGGCTGCCTGGTCTTCCCAGCCAATGCCCTGAGCAGTGGTGCCTGCAGAAAGCTGCATTATCATTACTGGGCTACTTTCCCCAAGCGCATCAGTTTGTGGTTGCTTCTGTAGCCTAACACCAAGTGGTGCCAGAGCCAAGTGATGGGGAAGTGGTCAGGCTAGCTTGGTAGACAGGGACTGAGCAACTTCACTCCCATCTCACAGAGCTCCGTTTTCTTCATTCTTTTCTTTGCCCCTCCAGGAGGATTTGGAGCAGGAGAGGAGCCAGCTGCTCACTCGGGCAATCGTGGCAGAAGAGCAGGTGTCGGAGCTGCAGGAATACATAGATAAGCATCTTGCAAGGTGAGATGGTAGGATCCTCCTTCATGTGTTCTCTGCTTTGTGCTCCGAGTTTAACTCCCAAGCTAATTGCCAGCGACATCGCCGTGCCCGCCACACTGTTGGCGCCTGACCTTGCCGCTGCCTTCCCACAGGGCTGCTGGCAAGGCTGATGTCCCGCAGCACGTCCAGCTGTGCAGGCAGCTGCCACCATCCCTTGTTCTGCAGCGCCGAGGGCAGCATCTGGCCTGCCCTGCCATCCATCTCCTTCCCTGTGCACTCACCCATCCTGTGGAGGGAGCTAAGAGAGGGGTTGTCTGAAATCCAAAGCCTTCCAGCAGCCCCTGATCTATGGTCCTCTCTTACTGGCTCATCACACCCTGACGCAGGGGGAACAGCTGCTTGAGCAAGGAAGAGCGAGAACAAGCAGGGCACATCTGTCGAAGCAGTGGTCCTACTGCGCCTGCTGTAATTCCCCAGCCAGCTCAGCTGTGAACTCGGGTCAGACTCATGGGCTTTTTGCTGGTACCGTGACCTGGCAGAGTTGACAAACACCTCTTCCTCGGGAAAAGGCTGTGATTTCATACCTGCCATGGCTCAGTGCCTGGGCTGGCTGGTCTCAATTAACTGACACGTGTGTCCTTAGCATGCAGCAAACACAAGGCAAAGTGTACATTTAAATTTATCACTCCTATGTGTGAGCTATCAGTGGGGTTGTGACCACACAGGCAACTTCCCCAATGCTTCCCCATTGCAGGTACAAGCAGGAGATCCTCCGGCTGAGGAAGCTTGCTGGCAGAGAGGTGCCACGCGTGCTCAGTGCTGGGGCAGCCGATACTCACTCTCTGCCCAGAGCCAGAAGGACCATCAGCCACCAACCATAGCTCTTGCCCATAGCTCGGAGAAGCAGCACGATCACAAGAAGGAACAGGGTTTAAAAGGAAGTTTTCTGTTGTGTGGGCTGGCACAGCAAGTATCCTTCCCCGGCTGAGAGCTGGGAGGCACAGCGAGGGAAACCACGTGGGTGTTCTCAGTCTCAAATTAACAGTACTAAAATGGGACGAGACAACTGCGTCTCATCTATCTTCTGATCCCTCAGCTGTAGGAATTCTGCTGTTCCCTGAGCATATCACGCCTCAGGACATGGGGTCAGGTTCCCAGGCAGCTTTTAACTGTGGGGCTGCAGGGACAGGTTCCTGTTCCTGCCTCCTGGGATGCTGCCGTAACATTTCTCCTGGGTGAGACCTAGACCAGAGTCCAAGGGCTAACTCTGCTTCTGCCTTTGCTCCCTTCTCAGCTTCTAATAGATAAGGCCAGGGCTGGTCCAAACTAGACTTTGGTCTAAGAGGTTAGACAAAGGGGATGAGCTGCTCTTTCATGGTGGAAAAACCTTTTTTTCCCCTCTGTGTTTGAGTGGAAAAGGGAATGTTATATAAGGTGAGCAGGGCCAAACTGATCCTTCAGTGGGAGGCGAGCTGGACAAACTCCCTCCTGAGCTGCATTCAGAGGGACTGTGGAGCAAAGCCGGAGGCTGGGAGCACCAGCTGCTCTGGCTCCAGGAGCACCCTGCGGCTCAAAGGCAAAGCAAAAGTCTCAAGGGAAGAACCATCCAAAAGTTTATTTTGAAAAATTAGAAATGAAGTAGCAAACATACAGAAAGAGGCACTGCAATAATTCCACGGTTTCTAGATCTGTTTTTCCCCCTCCCTTGCTTCCCCCAAACTGCCCGCTCCTTGGAAGACAAGGAGGGACCACCTGGCTAAGCATCCCTCTCACTGCTATCCTGAGCTGAGCCCAAGGCTGGAGAGGCTCTGACCCCTACTGCTGCTGACCCTTAAAGCCAGGCTTAAGGAGGCTGCCGTTAGACCAGGCTTCCTTCTGCGCTGCATGTGCTGCTCGCCGCACCTCCTTCATGTCATAGGCCCAGACTTGCTCCAGCCCCTGCCCAAGGGTGCTGGAGGGGGTCCAAGAAGGGAAGGGGAAGCGTCCAGCCACCACCCGGGCTTCGTCGGGGAGTTCTGCAAGGAGCTTGGCAGCTAGGGGAGGTTTCTGGGGAGAGAGAGACAGACAGCCGGGGCCAGGCGGCCTTAGAAAAGTCACATAGTGGCAGTGCCACCAGCGACCACAGGGCAGCTTCTCAGCATGGCTGGTGGGTCCCAAGCAGACAGCATCAACTGAAGACCCTTCCAAAACGCAGGGCTGGTACAAGTGATAGGACGAAGGGAAATGGCCTCAAGTTGTGCCAGGGAGGTTTAGACTGGATATTAGTTTAGGAAAAATTTCTTCACCAAAAGGGTTGTCAAGCATTGGAACAGGCTGCCCAGGGAAGTGGTTGAGTCATCATCCCTGGATATATTTAAAAGACGTGTATACACGGCACTTAGGGACATGGTTTAGTGGTGGACTTGGCAGTGTTATGTTTACAGCTTATCTCAGTCTGAAGGGTCTTTTCCAACCTAAATGATTCCGATTCTATAAATTCAAGTGGTGCTGAGCACCAAACTGCACTCACACCACTGCCCACTTGGCCTTACTTTTTAAAGTCTTTGCCACTGTCCCAGATCGTCTCTCTTTTCTAAGAAAACCCTCCCGCGAGCTCACTCAGAACAAGTCGGCGTGCCGTGACTGACTTACCACGCTGGGGGCCAGGAACACAATCACATTGTAGCAATCGGAAAGATTCACCTTGAAAGAAAAGGAAAAGGGGACTGAAAGAAGCAACAGGCAGACGGGGAGCAGCAGGGGGAACCATTTGGGTGGCCAAACACTTTGCGAGTGATCTTCTGAACCTCGGAGGAAGCAAAGATGCCCCAAAATGCGTGGGACGGGGATGTGTTGGTGTGACCAGGAGCTGGGTGTGAAAGCAGCGCCTCTTGCAAAACATCTGCCTCCAGCATCCTCCCAGAACCACATTCCCTGCTGGGTTTTCTCTGGTCAGGCTGTGGGCACCTGACGCCAGTTTTAGCAGCACGTCTATGAAGGCCACCGTGTGGCAGCAGGACCTAAGACCTCCTCTCAGAGCTGCCCTGAGAAGCAGCACTGCTGCCTGCCCAACCAGCAGCCAGCCACGGGCTGCCGAGGCTGGTATTCCCCTGGAAAGCAAGACGTTTTTTCTGCCTCCTGGGAACAGCGTGGGTTGGGGAAGAAGCAAGCAACCATCAGCAAAGGCTGTCTGGAGATGCAGACCAAGCCCTGGCCCTGCCCCAGCTACAGCCAGTGCTGAGCACAGTCAGACCCTCGGGACACTGTTACCTTCCACAGATCTTTCTTCAGGAAGGAAACCTTCCCGTGGTACCCAGCCTTCCAGGCCCGGTAGTTGGACAGACAGAGCAGCCAGGGGTTGAGCTCATAGCCAACGGCTGGGCTGAGACCTTGCTTATAAGCCTCTACCACCTGGAGAGAGAGAGAGAGTTGCAACCGAAGTGAATCTCGGTGTTGAGTCTGGGGGACAACTCGGGGGACAGGGGCTGTCGCCCAGCTCCACTCGCTCCCTCCTGCTGGCTCACAAGAAGGGCGGCCTCGGTCCTCGGCACCTTCCAGGCGCAAGGGCTCTTTCCTGCTAGAGCGGGCGTTCCCACCCTGCTCACTGCATGGGGCGTCTTCTAAGGCCGTCTAGGGCCCCCCGGGGCCACGGCCAGGAGAGCCACCTAGACCCACAGCAGGAGCGGGGCAGGAGCTGGGGGGCTCCCTGAGCGCAGCCCCC